>BJBW01010851.1:0-12527 GCA_004320125.1 Scolopax mira
CACAAGGCACAACCATCATCACTACCAGCAGCACCACAAAGCCCTCTACCCATCTGACAGAAAGCACAACCACCATCACATCCACAGCACCTGCGCCCACCACAGAAACCACCATGACTGCCATCACCTCCAAGACCACAAACAGGTGCCAGCAGCACTGCGCCTGGACACAATGGTTTAACCTGGACTCCCCTAGCTCTGGTAGCAATAATGGAGACATAGAGACATTTGATAAAATAAGAGCTGCTGGGTATGCGCTGTGCGACATGCCACAGGATATCAAGTGCCGTGCTAAAGATTACCCTGAGAGGAGCCTGGACAAATTGGGACAGAAGTTTGAGTGCAGCCTTGACGCCGGTCTTGTGTGCAGAAATAAAGATCAGATCAGAAAGTATCCCATTTGCTTTGACTATGAGATCAAGGTGCTGTGCTGTGACTGTCAGACAACATCAGCACCAATAAGAACCACTGCAGGCTACACAACCGGAGAAACCTCCCCTGTGGAAAATGAAACTCCAGCAGTAAGAACTTCTGCCTCCACCCTCACCCAGCCACCAATAGTAACCACAGCTGGCACCACGGTTATCCTCAGCACCACTGCCCCAACAACAAAAGGCACAACCATCATGACTACCACCAGCAGCACCAGCACCACAAACACCTCTCCACCAACATCACAAGGCACAACCGTTATAATACCCACCACACCCACACCAGAAGCACCCACCTCAGCCAGTAGCACCACCAGCACCTCCAGGACAACAGCAGAAAGCACCACAATGTCCACTGCCACAACAGCTCCAGAAGAAGCCTCCACCGTGGCAACACGGCCTCCTACACCAACCTCCACAGCCTCCACTGTTCCTGAATCAAAAATAAGAACCACCGCTGGCACCACTGCAATCCCCAGTACCACTGCCCCGCCAGCACAAGGCACAACCTTTACCATTACCACCACCAGCACCAGCACCACAAAGACTTCTATATCACCACCAAAAGGCACAACTGTTATAATACCCACCACACCCACACCAAGAGTGTCCACCCCAGGCAGTACCACCATGAGCACCTCCAGGACGACAACAGGAAGCACCACAATGTCCACTGCCACAACAGCTCCAGAGGAAACCTCCACTGTGGCTACACAGCCTCCTACATCAACCTCCACAGCCTCCACTGTTCCTGAATCAAAAATAAGAACCACCGCTGGCACAACTACGGTCTTCAGTTCTTCTCACAGCACTCGTGTAATACCAGAAGCAAGTACATATGTTACTTCGAGCAGAACAACTCCATGCTTTTGTAATGTGTTTGGCAATTTGTTTTCTCCTGGTAAGTGTCTTATTTTATGATTATAAAAATATTTATAAGCAATATAAAACCTTAATCTCTATTCAATTAAAGATAACCACTCAAAATCATCTATGAAGAACCTTTTATAAATCAATACACTTTATATTTTAACAATATTTTCTGACGTATTTTCATTGGTCTTTTAATTTCTCCTCCCACTTTCCTTTATAGGGGAACTGGTATACAACAGAACAGATAGCGCTGGCTGCAATTTTTATGCACTTTGCAGCAAGGAATGTGAAATTGACCCTTTCCAGGGACCCTGTCCTTCGACAACTCCTTTCACTTCAGTTGCCTTAGAAACTACATCAGAAGCCGCCTCGCCCCCGGAACATGTATTTTCTTCTGTCTCTCCAACCACAGCAACATCCCTCACAACTTCAGTAGAAAGAAACTGTACTGATGTCTATCCTCCACGAAAGGTGGTTCTGCTCACTGTTTTCTAATATATCACCATTGCAAAACCAGGCCAATTTCAGTCCTCTGATAGGGAATTCAAAGCAACTCTTATGTATTTCAATAACAAAATTGGTCATGTTACAAATGACCTGAAAACACACAACTCTTCAACCTGGCATTGCCAGGCTTTTAAGTAATGGGGAGATGGAAGAGTTCACTAATAGTGTGGGAGAGACTTTTTTTAATAAGATTCATTCAGATGTCATTGAATAAGTAGACTAGCTATGAAAGTGTTAAAATCCCATTCTTTCTGCACAGAAGAAAATACTATAATTGTTCTTAGCTTGTCTGCTATTGAGGCCTGAAGTCATATGTTAAGAAAACTCTAATTTGAACTCCTACCTACCTACTAGACTCTCCTGAGAGTCTATCTCAAGTTGAAACAGAACAAGTAGGGTGGGAGCACTTAAAAATAAATCATTTGTGTGTTTTCAGCCTGGAGAGAACTGGATAAGTGAATGCCAGAAGTGTGTCTGTGACCCACTCACTGCTACCGTACAATGTCAGCCACTCCTATGCCAAACAGTTCAGAAACCAGATTGTGACCTAGGATTTATTTCCATGCCTGTACTACCACCAAAAGACCCATGTTGTCCTGAATTTGAATGCCGTGAGTATTAAAAATACCTATATACACCCCAGTAAATTACATTTGTACTTCTGTTAATATCTAAGCAAGTTCTTCATGTATCACAATAACAGCAAAACCTTCTTTAAATCATTCTGGCTCGGTTGACATGCATCTTTTTTGGCCAAATATGCATTAGAAGTTCATTTTTTAAAAAATGTTATTTTCAATGAAGGTTGCTAAAAGAATTGGAATGGGTGGAAGAGCAGCATAATATTTTGAACCTTCAAGTAGTCTGTGTAGCTCAATTATCTCCATATCGAAAACCATAAAGATTATTAATAATATTATTTAATGTCTAACTAACATAACATTGGAGAACATTAACATTAGCCCAACTGCAGTTAAACTAAGATGTAGAAACATAAGAATAAGCCATCAGAAACAGTAACAAAAGCCAGTAACAGCCAGCAGTAATACAAAGCAATAATACAGTGTAATCAGTAGCTGAATTGTCAATGTATGAAAAATAAGTTATACTTACACTGCTGTTGAATGCTCATGAAAATTTAAAAATCCAAGTTATATATGTTCATTTATATACATAATTTTTATATACATATCTTTTTATGTACATATATTTATACAAAAGAGTAAAAAGTAAAAGTTAGCCACAAATTAAGCCCAAAAGAGGAAGGTCAAAACAAAGGAACAGCAAAGTTTGAAGTAGTTCTGTGAAAGACAGGAATAGGCTCTGCCATGTTCTCAAGTTATTTATATTACCACAGTAAGAATACCTTTTTCCATTCAGAGTCAATCTTCCATCCAAGCATTGTTCTGAGAGGTCTTAAAGAATAAATGACAAACGCATGTTTGAAAGTTACTGGAATTCTAGGGTTCAAAGAGGAAACAACTAATTTAATCTGAAGTGAACCTGATATCGAAAGGGTAAAAGAGGGATTTTTCACGCATAGCTCAAATTCAAAGCCATTCCTCTTCAGCTCTTCCAGATAATTTCGAAGATGAAGCTACTTAAACATCCGACTATACTAAATATGGGGCTTAAACATGTAGGGGAATTAAATTCAAGTTCTCCGTGATCTCTGTGTTACTAACAAACCTTGATAACGACTTCTCAGAAAGTCTCACAATTTGAGTTCATTCTGGAACTTTTTTGTTGTTGTTTTTCAGAACAAATACCTGACATCTGTGTGATTGACGGTACAATGTACACGGTGAGAATATATATATTTATAGTATATTGCTGATAGTGAAATGTACACGGTTTCTACCAAAATAAGCCCTTGAGAAAGTTTTCCCAGTGTATGTCTTTTTATCTATACCCCTTAATTGGAATGTTTCGGTTGATTTTTTTTTGACGTTAAAACTAAAATTGTCCCAGAGGAGTTCCGCAACATGTAGCATAAAACAAGAAGGTACCATGTTTAGTGATATACTTTATTCTGAAGCTCTCTCCTACTTCTAGAATTAATTAATTTTCCAAAGAAGCTGATGTATAGCTCAAACTCTTTGTAATAAACCCAGGCAATCTTCAAAAATAAAGCTAGGATTTTTGCTGTTAAAATACCTAAATTGTTTGCTAAATCGGTACTTAGGTCATTTAGTCAAAATTTAAGCATTAGCACTTGAGCCTTCTGGCTCATGTCAGAAAGACTAAAATCCATGTGTAAATTTGTATCTCTGCATACGTACCCGATTATTTTAATCCCCATCTGAAATTTATAGTTGTTTTATAACCACTAAGCATGACTTACAGGGAAAAAAATTCTTAAATGGAGCACTGAAGAGCTGGTAAAATAATGAGGCAGTACAAACCAGTCTTACCTGCATTTTATTAATCCATGTTTCTCTTTTTTTATTGCTTCATTTAGTTTCCTCCAAATGTGTGCTTTCTTGCAAAGCATAAAGCCAAACAACTTTATATTCTAAAAGGGTTGAACAACTTATTTGCATTTCAGCAACTTTAATGGTTCTCAGCAATGCTTTCAACTCTGCCTATACTATATAAAAACTGTTGCCATTTCAATTATTTTTTTCTACCTTCCAGGTTGGGATGTCAACAGTAATCAATTCATGTAAGAAATGTACCTGCAGTTCTGAGAAAGATCCAGTGACTAAGGCAAATATTGTGCGTTGTGAAACAGTTCAATGTGAAACATCTTGCCCACTGGTGAGTTCAGATGCTCTAGGGTGCCCAGTCAGCCCTCAATTACAGGAAGAATAGAATTGTCCATCACCAACTAAACTTACTTTCTCTTTCATCTCCTGGTGAGTAGGGTCATCAATATATGATTGAAGATGGAAAGTGCTGTGGGAAGTGTATTGAAGTAGCTTGCTCAATCAAACTAAGTAATGACACTGTTCATGTGCTCCACGTAAGCATTCCTTTCATTTTCAGATCTGTCTATTAGCCAATACAGGTTAGAACAGCTAAAAGTCAACTCGTGTCCCTTACTAGTAAAAATTTGACACTGAAATTACTCTAAAAACAACACACATTTTTTCTGAATTGAACACTTGGAAAAACAAATAACAAATGTGTGTTTAACTGGGCAATGGTTTCCAATTTGTGGTCTGAGTCTCCACAATCAGGATTTAAACTTTCAAGCTAGCCACAATTTGAAAAATTTAATTTTTGCCACTTGAAAGAAGTTCAGAAACATCTGAGAATCTTTGAGCTGTAACTTTGAGGTGAACTTAATTAGCTTAGACATTTTTAAAGTAATCATATTATACCCAATCTCAATTAAAAAAAGAATTGTTTTCTTTTTTTACAAAATCTTAGGTTGATGAGATCCTGCCACTCGACCAGTGCAGCCATTACAAATGTGAAAAAATTGAAGATCAATTTGTTGCAGTCCAAACTAAAAAAGTATGCCCTGAGTACAACCCAGGAGAGTGCGATCCTGTAAGTTTCAATCAATTCTTCATCAATTGAATGCAGTTTAAAACAACAAGGCAGGGGAAAGAAGACGATAAATCACTTTCAGTAAAGTTGCAGGATATTTTAGGAATGAAATTAATCTTACTGTAATGTTAGTAATAAGAAAAGCTTATTATTTTTATATGAGGTTACAAGGATTCAAGGCTTCTATGGTGGGGACAGGAAGTCACCCATGGTTTCATTCAGTGTTCATCACAGACGAGACTTCTACCTAGTATCAGTAATGCTAACTCACGTTCATACTCTTGATTGTCGTCTGTGCATTAATACCAATTCTCCTTTACCTTTGCAAAGGATGAAGCAGAGACTACTCCCGATGGCTGTTGCAAAATATGTAAACGTAAGTATTGCTGTGTTCATGTATTCCACTCAAAGAGTGCTGTATTCAACCTCTATCTTTAATTCATGGAAGGATTCTCCTCTGCTCTAGTTTTCACTTATTCTATTTATCAAGACACTGTGTTTCACTATTTATTAAAAATCAAATTTGTTTTCCTGATACTGAACACTACAACTCAAACTACCAATGCTCAAACATCTGCATTATCTTATGCATTATCTGCATTACCTGATGATTAGAGGGATGGAGCACCTGCCCTATGAGGACAGACTGAGAGAGCTGGGGTTGTTCAGCCTAGAGAAAAGAAGGCTCCAGGGAAACCTTATAATGGCCTTTCAATATCTGAAGGGAGCCTACAGAAGAGCCAGAGAGGGACTCTTTGTCAGGAAGTGTAGTGACAGAACAAGGGGCAACAGTTTTAAATTGGAAGGAAGATTTAGATTAGATACTAGAAAGAAATTATTTACAGTGAGGGTGGTGAGACACTGGAACAGGTTNNGCAACCTGCTCTAGTGGGAGGTGTCCCTGCCCAGGGCAGTGGAGTTGGAACTAGATGATCTTTAAGGTCTCTTCCAATCCAAACCATTCTATGATTCTATGATCTTCGAAAGACAGCATACAGCTGAGATCAAAGAATAATCTGGAAATTCCAGGTAGATTATTCAGTATCTCTCCACCACTGTCTCACGCTGCAGATGCTCAATAACCAGGCATCATGCACTTTGAGATTATTTTAGCATTCATTTAGTTCTAAGATAGAGATTTGAACTATATGTTTTTCCCCTCTCTTTTTAAGCTACAAACTGCAAACCTTACAGCAAAAAAACTGTGATCCGCCGTGGTGACTGTGTATCTCCTGAGCCTGTTGAGCTGGCATACTGTGAAGGAACTTGTCCTGGCTCCTCAGTGTAAGTTCAAAAAAATCTTAATTTAACACATATATGGCTTCATTTACACTTCACTTATGCTAGTCTCTCAAGTTAGTCAATCACCCAAGGGTACTTGGTGATATGGCAGAAGCGCTCACTAAGCTGCTTCCCATCATTTATCAGTCATCATGGCTAACTGGGCAGGTCCCACTTGACTGGAGGCTAGCAAATGTGATGCCCATCTACAAGAAGGGCTAGAAGGATGATCCAGGGAACATCAGGCATGTCAGTCTGACCTCGGTGTTGGGGAAGGTTATGGAGCAGATCATCCTGAGTGCCATTACATGGCACATACAAGACAACCAGGTGATCAGGCCCAGACAGCATGGGTTTAGGAAAGGCAGGTCCTGCTTGACTAGCCTGATAGGGAAAAGCTGTGGATGTCATTTACCTGCAATTTAGTAAATTTGTGTCATTTTGACACTGCTTTCCACAGCATTCTCCTGGAGAAACTGGCTGCTCATGGTTTGAATGGGAGTAGGCTCCACTGTATTAAAAACTGGCTGGAGGGCTGGGCCCAAAGAGTTGGGGTGAATAGAATTAAGTTTAGTTGATGGCCGGTCACAAGAGGTGTTTCCCAGGGCTCAGTATTGAGGAGAGTTCTATTTAATACCTCTATCATTTTGAGGTTGTAGAGAGGTGGGGGTTAGTTTCCTCTCCCAAATAAGAGGTGATAGGACAAGAGAAAATGGCCTCAAGTTGCAATTGGATATAAGAAAAAATTTCTTCTCTGAAGGGGCGGTGAAGCAGGCACAGGCCAGCTAGGGAAGGGGTTGACTCACTGGAGTCAACCACTTGGAGGTATTTAAAAGTAATGTAGACATGGCACTGAGTGTGATAGTTTAGTGGTGGACTTGGCAGTTTTAGGTTTATAGTTGGACTTGATCTTAAGGGTCTTTTCCAACCTACATGATTCTATGATTACAGAAGATTACATTGAGTAGATTTAGACTTAATGTAAGCAAGAACAGTTTCACTATTAAAGACGTAGGTAATTATAAACACACTCATAAGTGTGTGTGGAACATGCCAAAAGTTAACAATGTTAACAAAAAACAAAAACCATCCCCCCAAAAAAAACCTCCCAATAAATCCCCAAACAAAAATCCCTGGGGGGCTTATGTGCATCAGTTTTTAATGGGAAGTCATTTTTTCTGTGTGAAACACAGGTATTCTCTTGAAGCAAACCAGATGCAACATGATTGTAATTGCTGCCAAGAGTTCATCACCCAAACAAGAGAAGTGACACTAACTTGCCAGAATGGAACAAGCATAAATTATAACTATGTCTACGTGGAACAATGCCAGTGTATGAACGCATGCACTTCACAAATTTCTGGCTCCCAATTGAAACAAATTGCAGCATATGGTTCACAATTGAAAATCAGCAGAAGAAAGAGATGATGGTTAGAAAAAGAAAGCAGAGACCCTAGAACCACATTTTCCTCCAAATAACTTGTACTCCTTCCTTAACAGATCTTCCACCAGTTTCTGCTACCACCTTTTGGAAAATTTATATAACATGTTTTGGGAAAGAAGGTTTAGAGGGTCTCTAAAAATAAAACCAGAAACCATCGTAGATACATTGCACTTAAGTCTTGTGCCTAGAGAAAGCTTTATCACATATCATTTTTATGGATGTAATAGTCCTGATAGACACCACCGTGACAAGACTGTTTTCTTATGCATTTTGTCTCTTATTTGATCAATAAAGCTTTCAGCATTTTTCACTTTTGGTGACTGGTGACTGTTTGACACCCATCTTCATTACATAAATGACAGAAAACTCCCTGATGCCAATGGACTCTCTAACTCCAATGGGTATATTCTCTAACAGCCTTGGGAATGAAGACATCCAAACAGTCCTGAACAGAGTGACCAGTAGGTCAAGCAGATTGAGCATAACTTCCCAGGTTTCTGACTCCGGAAGTTTTGCACTTTGGACATAGCACCAGGATAACAGAGTGTGTCTAATGGGATCTACACCTGTACTGCAGTGAAAAATGGGCTCTAGAACCGTACTGCAGCAAAACCATAATACTGCTGGCTCAACAGACATTCGTGTATCCCAGCCATATTAGGCCTGATGATACACTGCAACATTAGCAATATTAAACCAAGCTAGACAAACTGATGCCTGCAGAGTGGATAGGTCAGGGTGCAGAGTGTAAAAACATAGTGACACTTATGTAACATAGAACAAAAACATCTGTAAACACTTCTAAACTTGGCTTCGAGTCATACTGAAGAGATGAAATCTGTGTGCTTTCCCCCTCTAGTTTCTTAGTCCCTATATTCCGAGTGCTTACTGCCATATTCACCAATAACAAAGCTTCCCTAACGTTTTCTGGTCTGCAGGTTTTCCTCAACTATTTTAAGCATTGTATGAACATGTTAGCAGTCCGTTCCAGTTCAAGTCTGAAGCTGCCCTCTAATGGTCATTATTCACTTCTCGCAGAAAACTAAACCCAAAATTAATTCTACTGGAAACTTTAAGCCTTGCAGAGCATGTTCACCTAGAGATCAATTATATTTGCATGTAAAATTATTTTTTTTTTTAAATTCCCAAATTACAGAAGATGTAGAGGCCGTTTCTCAAAGCTGAACAGCCTATCATTTCCAGATAGCTGATTGGTTACCCATGAGTTTAATTTGAAGATGCCTGTGCAATCCTCAGGGATTATGAAAGAAAACCAGCACCAGCTTAGAAGAAATAACCTTGATTAGTAGGGTTTTGGGTGCATTGGGTTGTTTTATTTTGTTGTTTGTTTGGAGTTTTTTGTTGGGTTTTTTGTTTGTGGTTTTTTGTTGGGTTGGTTTATTTTTGAAAACCACCACACTGCAAAATGCTAGAAACCACTGAATTTTCTCTATTCTCCTTAAAATACAACTTCTAATTTTAAGGGAAATCTATTTTTGTACCTTTCCAAGCCTACACAGAAGAAAATCCAGGGGATTTGCATGTTAAGTAAACAGGATTCAGGAGGAGACAAACACGTAGATTTCTCTGGTGCAAACGCTATGCTACAATTACAAGTCTAAGGAACCTCTAGTAATTAATTTAAAGCAGAGAAATTAGCTAAATAAGAAAACATTAAGACATACATATGCTTGATATACAAGAAGTTACCAATTATGTTAAAATTTAGCTAGCTATTGTGTTCAAGCTTCTTAGAAATTGGAAGTGATAAAATTCATGTCTGCTGTAACTTTGTAGCAAAATTTCTAAATGTTACATGTAGAATCACAGCAGCAAAATATTTCCAGTTATAGAACTACAGATTAATAAGACTTAAAACAGTATTAATATAAAATGAACCATAAATTCTTTCCTATCATTTGCATAGGGTATCAAATTAAACAGAAAGTGCTGACCTTTCATCCTGTGATGTTTATCATAATCAAATATATTAATCAAATAATGCTTCACTAATAAATACCATAGAAAAGCATTTTTCTACATCAGGAAATAAACCACTCATTTTTCTATTCCACGCACTACTCAATTACAGGGACTACTGTATTAGATAATCTTATGTAGTAAGGTGTATATGTTGTGAAACTACCCAGTTAGTGCATTTAATTTATGTTTAAAAGGCATAATGTTGACACAACTCTATTGATCATACTAAGAAACCTAAACAGCTCATTGAATAAAATATGCCATTGTAAGTAAAACCAATAACAGGTTTTATTGTCTGAGGATCTAAACTGGGGAAATATGAATGCTCTGTAAAAGTCAGAAACTGTTAACCACATGAAATACATTTAGTAAGTTTTAATTAATATCTATAATATATACCCAGAGTTAGAGTAATAATTTAATACCACTGAACAAATCAAATTGGGTAAGATATCTGTACATTCACATGCAGGGCCCTTTGCCTCCCAATTCAAATTAATGACCTATACTTGCCCTAGGCTTTCCAAAACAAAAAATACCAAAAACATTCAATCAGGTGGAAAAGAACAAAATAGATTAAGAGGAATTTGAAAGATTAGATTAAACCAAACACCTCCAGTACCTGAGGAGCCCAACAGGAAGACTGGGGAGAGTCTGTTTACAAAGGCCTGCAGTGACAGGACAAGGGGCACTGGGTTTAAACTGAAGAAAAGCAGATTTAGATTGGATCTTAGGAATAAGTTCTTTACAACGAGGGTGGTGGAGCACTGGAACATGTTGCCAAGGGAGGTGGTTGAGGCCCCTTCCCTGGAGACATTCAAGGTGAGGCTTGATGAGTCCCTGGGCAACATGGTCTAGTTGGAGGTGTCCCTGTGACTGCAGGGAGGTCGGGCTAGATGACCTTTGAAGGTCCCTTCCAGCCCAGATGATTCTATGATAAACTGGGAGACAATAGCTCCAAGTTATTTTGGTTAATAAAGAACAGTAAGTCCCTATTTATCAATCTTTCTTTCCTTAATTCTTAAACTATATTTTGAAAAATGTGAGCGATATAGAAATACTAAACAAGATGAATACTTCTCTCTTCACAGTAGCATTTTGGTTTCCTCCTCACCTTTCAGTCTTTTTCTTTTCTTTTGAACCAGCACTTCCAGATAGCAACTTAAGGAGTTATTTCATTGATTTTGGCTTTTGACTTTCATTTGCCTCCCTTAACCTCCCTTCCTCTATTGATAAAACATGGTAAGTGCTATCAAGTTAAATACAGGAGCATTAGGTCTAAGGAGTTTGACGTGTTCATTCATTTCACTCATCTCCCAGAAATCCATGGAGCTTCTGTATTGTTATTTTCGCCACTACACATAACACAATTCCATCTCTTGAGAGGGCAGAGGGAACATGCTTTTTGGCAATGATTAGACCAGTATTCTAATGAATACTTTTACATCTTCTGTTTTCACCCTTTCATTTCCTGACCCTCAAGATTACATTGCCAACAGGAGGATAAGTCACTGATTTAGCTTATTAAGCTCTGCAAATACTGAGTAGCTACCAGAATTATAAAGAGTTCACTTACCTTCTATTTTCAGGATTACAGTAGGTGCAAAAGGGTTTGCCAGATGTATAATACAGAGCCCCGATGTCTTTTTTTTTTTTATTTTGGGTATCTAGACCATTATATAAGGAGTTGGCTACAAACTTAAAGAATACCTCCTTTCTACACAGTGTCAAAAGGGACCATTAAAACATGGCATGCTGACCCTCTTTAAATGACCAATCATTTTCTGTTTATTTTGGTACAAAAATCATAGATACATTAGCTTGGAATCCAAAAATTAAGATATTGCAGACCTTGAATCCATTTTTACTTATTCCTCTTTCTAAAGCCTTGCCTTTTTCGCTCCAGAGAAGTAAAAGATTCTTAATTGGATTTTGCCTCCAGTAGAAAAGGATTGAGAATTTCTTTTGCCAAAGCTTCCTTCACCCCATCCAACCCAATTCACATAATAGGCATAGCACAATCAGGCATTTTTATTTAAAACATAAAAGCAACAATGAAAGAAACAAAAATGCTGTGATCTAACATCTAGTATGACAGCAGCCTTGTGGTTGTTTATACAGAGATAGTCACAACATAGTCCTTAGGGTTGTGCTGTTTGCTGACAGTTGACTGTACCACAAAGCTAAGGTAATTAAGTTCCTCTAATTTTCCCAGCTGCTTTCACTGCTTGTTTTGTTCTCGAATGTCCTGCTACAGGCTATATGCTGATTCCTAATTCATGCTGGAAAAAAAAAAAAATCTCCCTTCAAACAACTTCTTCCCATACTTTAAAAATATCTGAGCAGATACTTTGGAAAGTGATTTTCTGTGCAACAATCTCAGTACCAGTTTCTGTCAGCAGCAACACACAGGTTAGGCATCCATCATGGCACAACAGCCACAGGACACATGCCACCAGATTTTGTTTAAGCCAGTGTCCTGGTTTGAGGTAAAACAGAACTAATTTTGT
>BJBW01010852.1:0-12328 GCA_004320125.1 Scolopax mira
CAGTCTCAGAGAATTATGTCAAAATGTGTTTTGCAGCTTAATGACTTTTACTTTTGTCTCTTTTTGCCTTTACATAGCAGTATTGCAAAAGGTATGGAAAAAGTGAAATTGTTGTCATGCAGACTGTATTACATTATACAAGTGTCTTTTTTAAAGACTTGAGAGACCAGGTCCAGCTGATACTGTGGATAGAGAGGTCCACCTTACTGGTTTGATTAGTCACACACTAAAAATGTCAATAAATCCAGTGTTGTATTGCAAAGGTGAGGGAAAAGGGTATCTGGGAGCAGTTCACAATTAGGGACACCAATAATGCTTCCCCTCACCAGGATTCTGCCATGGGACAGGAATGAGTTGAGCATGTTGATCTCATCTCAAAGATGAGATGAGAGATACTTAGACTGCCCTGCAGATCCTTTGTTGCCTGGCAAGTTGCAGGTTGGCCAAGGTGATTATGGATCCTCTGGTCTTAGGGGTTGTGGAGCAGGGTTTGGAGAATACAGATTCATGCGTTTACCTTAAAGGTGAAGAAGTTACCATGACACAGATTGGCACCATTGCTAATCTTTCTGTTTCTTGCATTTTAATAGGTTGGAGAGTCTGCTGGAGACAGTAACGCTTCTGACTTGGACTTTCTCTCTATGAAACCATATTCAGACGTCTCTCTCGATATTTCTATGTTAAGTTCGTTAGGTAAGTAATTAAATATACAAACCACCAATTATGTTTTAATGGTACCATTTAGGCAAATGATAGCTGGATTTGCTAAGAATAAGAAAGTGTTCAATTGTTAAGTCTGTGTTTGATGTAGGTAAAAGTTTAGGGCTGGTATATGATAAATGACACCTTGGTCTATTTTTCCTGTGATACATCCATGTGTTTGCCACGTTAAATCTTCCTGTACCACTGAAGAAACCAAAGTATTTATACCTCACGTTTTTCATAGCTTTGCTTGTTTTTTATGTGTTCATAGTAACATAAATTTTAAGGATCAGCACGGAGCTTTAGTTCAGAAATGTTACTGTTTCACATGCTGCCTTTCAAAATATCTGGGAGAGTAGGTAAGTATGTGAAGCTCAATCATATTGCCACGTGGAATGTCCCAAAGCAAAAAGCAGAAGAAACTTCATATATTGGAAAGATTTTAACTTCAAATAAGGCAGTGGTATAAAAGTGTTGGGTTTTTGTCTCAAATACACATCTCTCATAGGTATCCTTCTTTAAATACTATAAGTAATGTTCCCCCTGCAGGCTTCTGAGCTGGTCAAATGGCTTCAAAAATGTTATCACACAAAAAAATATTGCTTATGGTTTAAGATACTTTTAATTCAGACAGTAAAAATACCAAGCTATCTATTATAAAATATCACTGAGGTAATTGAAAGCTTAAAGAAAAAAAAAAAATCTACAAATTTGTCCCATAGGGGCAGTATTTGAAAAGATTGTAAGCTCTGATTATGGAGTCAAACACTAATTTTATTGCAGTATAGAAAAAAATGAGTAAATATCTATTTTGTAGATAATGTTTAGAGATATAACTCATACTATGAATTTCTTGCTCTATTTAAAGCTCCTTATATTTTTGTTCTTTGATCTTTCTGTAAATAATCGTACTTTTAGATTACTTAGCTTCCAGAGACAGTTTATGGCAGTATGGCAATTCTTAGCATAATTCTTGCAAAGTTAGCAAGGTCTGCACTGAAGACAGCCCAGAGAGAAGGAAAAGACTATATTTTCCTGTTTAAACGTGAAGGATTTTTTTTTTAAAAAACTTCAGGTGAAAGAGCAGCATACTTTAGCACCTACTTCCCAGTTTTTTCCAATTTCACAATTTTATTTGACTTAGTAAAAAAAAAAAAATCAGTGTAGCTGGAAAAGATAACTGTTCTTAAAACCTGTGATGGGGATTTCTTCACCTCCATAAATTACATGTTTATTTTAATAGTATTTTAAGTTAGATATTTAAGTAATCTTTTTACTGACTTCCTCTTTGCTGCAAAGTAAGTGCGTTATTTCATGTCTGGAATTAAACAGATGAGGAAGACAAATGAAGCTATTATAGCTCTTTAAATACTGGGAGTCATTTCAGATTCAGCCATTTCCCATAGTGCTCTTTTTCATCCTCCAATATTGCCAAATTTATTTCAACATGTATTTCTTGAAACTGCAAACAGATCTTCAGTTGCTGACTTTTAGAAGTGCAAAGTTGAGGCTTTTTGTGTAATAGACAACACTTGCAATAATTTATTTTAGGTGTGCTTTTTTATACAGTGACTTGTTAATTTGTGATTCAATCCACATGTGCTAATTATGGTTTTTGGTTGGTAATTGGTGGCTCTTAGGGAAAGTGAAGAAGGAGCTTGATCATGATGATAACCATTTACACCTGGATGAAACAACTAAACTGCTGCAGGATCTTCATGAAGCTCAGGCTGACAGAGTGGGATCCCGGCCATCATCCAACTTGAGTTCCCTCTCCAATACTTCTGAAAGAGACCAACATCACCTTGGTAAATTTACCTGTGTCATGGACGTTGCAGGGGATGTTCAAATGGGATATTAGGAAGTATTTTGACACTGAAAGGGTTATTGAGCCTTGGAATGGGCTGCCCAGGGAAGGGGTTGAGGCCCCATCCCTGGAGGGATTTAAAAGAGGGGTTGACATAGTGCTGAGAGACATGGGTTAGTGATGGTTTTTATCAGAGTGAGGTTGATGGTTGGAGTAGATGATCTTAAAAGTCCCTCCCAGCCTAGACAACTTAATTTTTAAATATGCATGCATACTTTTGACCTGTAGAATCAAGGACACTAATTGTAGTTACTTATTTTTTGATTAGGCATGATTGAAGTAATTGTGAAATAAATTGATACCAACTGGTAAATACCTATATGCACTTGGAATTTATGCTTTTTGAAATACTAAAGAGCAAGTAACCTTTACTGTATTTCAGCATAGCTATATTGAGCAAGTAAGAGGTGGAATTCTACAACAGCCTTCCATTGTCAACTGTGAAATTTGGTGATAAGGCAAGATGACAGGGTAACATATCGCTTAAAAATTTGGTACTATTTCTGAAAAGATAGATAGATGTTGGTTGGATGATACTCAGTTATGTTTTGCGTAATTTTTCAATTCAGAATAATGTAATAATGACTGCTTTTTCAGAAAAGATCTAAATTAGTGAAGAATCTTGTAAATTCTTTTTCAAAATCTCCGGCTTAAATATCATTTAAATGTCTGTCTTGCTTTAAAAGTCAAAAAACATGTGAAATAACTATGCTGTGTATGTGCATAAATATCTCTCCATTATTTTTCTGTTCTTTAAAAGGTTTTATTGTTTTTTCTCCATATTGTACAGGAAGCCCTTCTCATCTGAGTGTTGGAGAACAGCAAGACATGGTTCATGATCCCTATGAATTTCTTCAGTCTCCGGAAACCTCGAATGCCACTACAAACTAATCTGATGTGTACTATATGTATTTTGTATTGTAATTATATTATGTTTTTGTCCATGGCAGAAACCTCAAATTTGTCCTCTTTTCTATGAGGATTCCTGTATAATATTATCATATATGCTAGATTAAAGGAAAAAACACCTAATAGCTACTTAGTACATCATGTTGTTAGCAATGTACCAACACCTGCTTTTGATTTGTTTGTTGAGGGAGGTATGTGAATCTTGACTGAGAAACAACAAATGTGTTAGAAAAAATTGTATTTTATAGCAACTAAAAAGTGATAATTTTCCCAGTATCGTGGCAGCAGCCATGAAATGTTTCTGGTAGAATTATGTACCAGTTCAGTTCAGGTCTTAACTTGAACATCTTTGAGGAGAAATACTTCATTTCAGCAGTGACAGAACTGCTGATTTGTGAACATTATCATGTTTACTTTCTCCCATCTAATAATCTGTAGAAGTTGTTTCTGTTTCCCCATATTTTTATCTTTCAATCACTCTAGAGAATACTTAGTTTGAGAGTAACAAAACTTGGTAGTTGCATTAAAATGAGAATTCTACCCTGGATCTAAAAAAGATCGATGCTTTTGTGATCCCTTGTGTCTTGAAACACAAAGAAAATATAATAATTATATTTTTAAATTTGGTATGTATATTTACTTGGATAGAAAAAATACTGGATAAGGTGTGCTTTTCAGTAATTTTAAAATAAAACTTTTATAATTCAGTACTGATGCAATGGGGATTTTGTACCATTGACATGTGTGAGCTGTACAGATGTTACAAATTTTCAATATTTTGTAAATAAATATTAATAAAAACACAAACCCACTTTTGATGTTTGCAAATACCTTGTTCTTGGCCGGGAGAAAATTTGCTTCCTTATCTTTAAGGTTTTGTCTGAATTTTTCTGCTGCTTCAATTCTTACGCGTGGCTTTCATCATGCCACATGTAGCTGTAGACAAAATAAAGTGAATTTCTAGAAACCAGTGAGGAAGCCTGTCAGCTGATATCGAAGGCTTGATAAAATCTCAATAGGAAAATCTGTTTGTTCAAATAAGTGTTTGTGGTCTGGATGGTTTCCTCTCCCTCCCCCTCGGAGATGCCTCTTCCCAGCTCCTCCCTCACTTCACTTCTTGGGGATCTGTGTTTGCTGTTTTGCAGAACAATTAACGGAGCAGTGACCCATCCTAAAGGCTGTAAATAAAGAGTGAGGATCAGGAAAATGGGAGCTCTTGAAATCAGCTTTGCCTGGCAAAGGCAGTTAAATAGCGACGCCTTTATAATTATGAGCTCTCTCAGTTGCAAAGAATCTGAGCTTCTCTGGGAATGAAATCTGCAGTGTAACCCTCAGACAGTTGTTCTTGTGTCTTGCCTTAATACTGAACAGAAACACAGATTTTTGGTAAATCAGGTAAGTGCCTTACCTATATCAGTTGTCTTTGATATAATTAACTGTATCAAATTAATTCTTTGCAGTTCATCCTGAGGTGAAAAGTTTTGGTTGCGTAGCAAGTTTGCTGCCTAATGGTGCTGTTTATCTGTTCTAGCTTTAAATGTTGGAGTGTATTTTTAATCATTGCTCTGCAAGGTCTTTAGGTTTTTTTAATTTTTTTTTTTTTTTGCATATGTTGGTGTGTGGGTCGAGAAAAGCTGGGAGAGCACAAATAAAATGGGCAGGAGGAGAACTGGTAGAGGTCGTAGCCAATGTACTCATCACATGAATTATTGAGGAATGTTGATTACTTGTATATAGTAAACATATTCCAAAGCTGGTGTCTAATCAAGGGTTACAATTTTGTTACTGTTTTGATAAGTTTCAACTTTTCATTAGAAACTATCGAGGAAAAATTAAGTCTGTTGGCGAATATGTTTACATAAGTGTCATTTTCATATTTTATTCTATAGGGTTTCCTTTTATTAGTGAAAAATAACACTGCAGGAATGAGTCCAAAGGCCAGAGAACTGGTTAGTCTGGACAAAAGTGATAAGGGAACAGTGTAATGTTCTGGGATTCAGCATTTTCTGTATAAACCCAAATGCTTTCTATGCCTGCAGAGTGTGACTTGAACATAGCTTGTGTGGGCAGCTTAACGGATGATATCCTGATCTCGTGCATAACCAGCACTAAAATTTTGGGTATGATAGCAAGGTCATTGCTTATTTCAAAAAAGCAATGACTGAATTGACACTCCATGGAGCCAGGACCTCTCCCTTGGTTTAGTGCTTTTGCTTCCTGCAGGTACCTTCTGGGCTTGTTTTGATATCCAGGTCTTTGCCCATCGGTTATGTCAGTGATTTCTTGGGCCTTGGCCATCCCTTTCAACAGTGTTTTAGGATTTTGTATGTTACGTGTTGGCAAGCAAAGGGGGAGACAAGTCTTCGAGAGTCTTTGTAGATGTCCTTCATTCTGTGCTTTGTTCTCTGTGTGATGTGCCGCAGAGTTTGTGGATGCACCTTTGTAAATGCTCTTGGGCCTACAAATCACTTGACCAACAGTCAAGATGAGAACAAAGTTCCAAGGCCTTGCTGTCCTTTTCAAGAAAGCTGAAGGGTGAAGGTTGCCACTGTGTCTCAAAGAGCAATTTTTGCTGTCTTTGAAGTGCTTTCAGAGCTGCAGGAGAAGAGTCTGGATTTTAGCCTAGGTTCTGTTCTCCCTGGTAGCCTTGGCTTGGCTGTACTGCCATTGACATACCCTTGTGAACTGGTTGCTAGGGTTACCACACTCCCAGTCCTTTCTTGTCCTTCCCATCAGGTATTTCTACACATTGATGAAATCACTCCTGAGTCTCCTCCGGGCTGAAGGGTCCCATCTCTCTCAGCCCCTCCTCATATGCGAGGTGCTCCAATCTCCTCATCGTCATCATCAGCTTGTGTAAAATTGCTCCAGTAAGTCCGTATCTCGCTTCTGCTGGGGAGAATGGAACTGGACACGGCACTCTAGACATGTCTCACCGGTAGCTGCCCAGAAATGAAGGATGACCTCCCTCAACCTTCTGGGTATTTTGTGTGCAGCCCAGAACATGGCTGCCTTAGATGTGAGGGTGCATTGCTGGCTCATGGACACCTTGTAGTCCACCAAGGATGCCAGTGTCTTTCCCTGCAGAGGTACTTTTCCGAACACCTGTAACACTACTCGGGAGTGTCATTATTACCAAAGACTTGAATTTTCAAGAAAGGATAGGTTAATTTTGTTAATAATAGCTAATCTAGACATTTCCACTAAGGTTTTTTTCACTGAAGAATTGCTAAGCCAACTGTATTGATTACTGTTTTAGACTTGATGAGTAATAAAAGAGGCTTCTTTAGAAAATTTCTGGGTTGAAGAAGCATGACTTGATTTGGCTTGAGTTAAACAATAGGGTAGACCTTTCACCAGAGAGTTCTGTTTCTCGGAGAACTGAAAGTATATTTGTCACATTTAACCGTGGCCCATCCGGAATCAAACTGGGAAATTTACTTTTCAGAACAAAGTTTTTTCAGGAATGCAAACTTTGGTAATGGGATAGAGGATCCAGTTGGCCTACCATGCTACAGAGCTCAGCAGCTTGAATTTTGTGGAGATTTGAAATCTTTTAATCTGAAGACACTGAAATGGCCTAAACAGAGGAGGAAAGATCTCTTTAGTCCCAGGTTCCTTATAGAGGGTATTCAGAAAATTAAAAAGGAATAAAATGATGGGTAAAGATACTGGTTGGAAAATATAAGGGAATTAAGGTAACAAAATAATTGTTACTAACAATGAAGTTGATTTAGACCTTGAAATGATACTAAAATAAGTTAATTAGTCAAAATACAGTATCACAGGGTTCTCAAAGGGAGATAAAGTGAGACCACCGTTCTATGGCACTTTCATGCTTGGGCTTATGGATACACAAGTCTGTAGTGTAAGGTGTTTCCCTGTTTTCTTTCATGTTTATCTGTTTTTTAAAATGATGAGCAAAAGGAGACTGTGGACAGAGGTGTGTTTGGAAACATCCACTTGCAGCTCAGCTGGAGCTGAGTGTTTGGGCTTCCCTGTACAGCTGGGTGGTGACTGCTCTTTGGCCCTGGAGCTGGAATTCTGCTCCTGCTGTAAAGGAGCCTTCAGGCAAACCCCCTGATGCATCTGATATTGATGGATGATCTGAACTCCTTCCAGTGCTTTGGATGACTCAGAGCGTAGTCCTGGGATCTTTCTTCAGCATAATTTTCCTCATTTATGACAGGAGCTCTGGAATCTTCACTGGGTCTCTAGAGCAGCCCAGCACCAGGTCAGTAGAGACTTCTGCTAGCCCCACCTCCAAGTCTTCTGCTGGGTTCTCAGTCTCCTCTGCACTCTCACAATTCTTAGGAGGAGCTGGGCCTTCTTACTGGTGTCTGCAAGAAAAAGTGTTGAAATAAGCAGTAAGAGCAAAATGGCCATGTCCTGCCTGGGAAGAGGGGGAGTGCCATGTTCTTCCAGCATGGATTCTTCCAGGAAAGTGATGCACGTTCTGCTTAGCTTCACTTGCAAATATGTATTCCTTTAATTCTCTGTAGACATTGCACTGTGTCGATTTTATCACCTGAGGAATCCTCATGCAGGGAGAATGGCCACATAAGGGAGCAGTGCGTGTTCTTTGCACGTATCCTGGTGTCTGCATCAGGATATGGAGATCTCCCATCTTGTTCCTCTATCCACGTGACAGATGGGGAAAACAAAAGGTAATGTTAGGGAGCAGCTGTTTGACAAGGAGAATTAAAGCCTTACAAAGAGAAGAAGGATTTATTTGCTCAATTAATATTTTTTTTTCCTTTTAGGAATGGCAAAGATAGATTGTAACTCAAATTTCAATACTGTAGTTGACTATTACTATTATGTCTCACTCTCCACAGTCAGATTTCTCTGTTTTAACACCTTGTTTGGATCAGAAGTTCATTAAGTGATAAGTGGTGTTGAAGGAATACTTTCTAAAAATACGACCTGTTTTGTTTTCTCAGATTGCTCCAATTTCTGCTAACTGCGCTTGTGTCTAATGCATTTTCCCTGAGCTTTAGAGGATGCTCAAGGATTAGCTGTGCCTGTGGAAAGGGAATCTGTGCTAGATGAAGTGCAAATGTTGTGTGTGCTTTAAGTTTTTAGTTGTTAATAACTTAAATTGCTACTTCTGCTGCACATATATTTCCCCATCAGTCGCAGCAGTGCTGAAGAAAAAATACAGCTAAGCTTTTCTGTTTGGGAGTTGTTGGAATTGTGTGTATGGCAACGTGTTTGGGTGGCATTGCTGCTTCTGCATTCTGATTCATCATGACCTGTGGGTTCTTGGAAGCAACATGTATGATCTGCTGCACCATGGCAGTGTTGGAAAGTGTTTGCATGGACACAAAGCCTTGGTTTGGTCTCCCTAAAAGAATTTTAATTGGAAGGTGTCTTTAAAACTAATGGGGTTTTGGCCTCTGATTTCTTGAACTTAAAATGTATAGTAAGTATAAATTGATTTCTATAACACACTCTAAGTATCAGTTACAGTTGGTGAGGATATCTTTATTGAAACACTTACTGTTGAACTGGCAACCTTAGCTCTTGAACAAAATTCCACAGTACAATGTTTAAAATATTCCCCTAGAGGAATGTGCAGGTTTGATTTGGGTTTTGCTTAAACTTCTGTGCGTGCTATTGAAAACTGAAATAAAATGGGCCTTATTGGATACCTTCCTCTTGAGTTTCAGACAGAATGCATTTAAACTTCCTGAAATTGTGTACATCGGCCTTTATGGGCTCTGTGGGTCGGATGTATAAAAGGCTGCATGTTCTTTGTGTCTTTACCATACCAGGAAGCACGTTGTGCCTGGGGAAGATTTGCTTATTTATTCAGCCTAGCTGCCCCTTAAACAATGTCAGTTATGCACAGCAATCTCTAACTGCAGTCCTAAGGGTGCTAGACAATCCTTTTAACAGGCCTACTGCCTACATTCCCCAGGGAAAAAATGCTTTTAAGACAAAGCTTCTTCCCAGAAGCAAATATAAATGTTCTTGCTTGCATGCTATGGCGTTGCTCCATAAATGGCAGACGTTGACTTGTAACCTGTTTGCTGAACGTAGTGATACACATGACTGGGCACACTAAGTGTCCCAAGAAAAGCTTTCATTTTTCTTTGAAAAAATCTTATTCTTCTGTATTTTATAGAAAGGTTGCACACTGAGTTTGCAGAGTCCAGAACAAAACAAAGAGATTCCTGGAGTTTTAAAATGTGGTTGAAATTACTTGTTTCAGTTTGATTTGTTTGTAATAGTACATTTTTACTGATTCTCAAGCTTAAAGAGAATCTCTTACTCCTATTCCTTGTTTGTGTATGTGCCTATCCTTGTGCTGGTGATATGCTGTCACATTTTGCAAATCATAGAATCGTGGAATGGTTAGAATTGGAAGGGACCTTAGAGATCATCAAGTTCCAACCCCCCTGCCATGGGCAGGGACACCTCCTCACTAGAGCAGGTTGCTCAAAGCCCCATCCAGCCTGGCCTTGAACCCCTCCAGGGATGGGGCATCTACAGCTTCTCTAGTCAACCTGTTCCAGTGCCTCACCACTCTTGCAGGAAAGAATTTCTTCCTAATATTTAAGCTAAATCTCCCCTCTTTCAGTTTAAAACTGTTCTTCCTTATCCTATTGCTCCACTCCCTGACAAAGAGTCCCTCCCCATCTCTCCTGTAGACCCCTTTTAGGTACTGGAAGGCTGCTATAAGGTCTCCCCAATTCTTCTCTTGTCCAGGCTGACCAACCCCAATCTCAATCTCCCTTATTAGGAGAGGTGCTCCAGCCCTCTGGTCATCTTTGTGGATGGACTTCTGGACTTTCTCCAACAGGTCCATATCTTTCTTATGTGGGGGGTTCCAGAGCTGGATGCAGTACTCCAGGGGAGACCTCACCAGAACAGTGGGTTAGAATCACCTCCCTAGACCTGCTGGTCACTCTTCCTTTGCTGCAGCCCAGGATGTGGTTGGTTTTTTGGGCTGTGAGCGCATATGGCCAGCTGACGTTGAGCTTCTCACCACCAGCACACCCAAGTCCTTCTCCTCAGGACTGTTTTCAATCCATTCTGTGCTCAGCCTGTATTTGTGCTTGGAATTGCCCTAACCCATGTGCAGGACCTTTCACTTGTCTGGTTGTAATTCACAAGGTTTGCACGGGCCCACCTCTCAAGCCTGTCCAGGTCCCTCAGGAGGAGCATCCCTTCCCTCCAGTGTATTGACCATGCCACACAGCTTGGTGTCATTGGCAAACTTACTGAGGGTGCACCCAATCCCATAGTCCACGTCTTCAACAAAGATGTTGAACAGCACTGGTCCCAGTACTGACCCCTTAGAAACTCCACTCAGAAATCATTCTGGTTTATTTCAAGAAAAGCTTTAGGAAGCAATTCTGCCAGTTCTGTTGCTACTTATTTGAAGGGGAAAAAAATTCCTAAACCATGTCTCATTCACTCTTGTCTATGCGGGTTGTAAATTCATACTAAAATACATTGAAAAGCTTTGAAATAGTCAGTAATGACCTGTAATCTTATGGTCTTATATAAACATTAGGGATTTGAAAAACTTTACTTGGTACTATACTTTTATTTAACATATACCTACCTCTCTGTTTAATTGTAATCCCAGATAGATAGACTACAAAGGGATTTTTTTGACATTTATCTGGCAGACATTTCACATTTAGCTCATTTAGAAGAGGACCATATGTTTATGGCAGCACATTTAAATCTGTAATACACGACAGGCAGAAAGTCTTCTAGCTAGGTGGCACCATATCTCAACCAACTTTATGTGAGTTGCCATCAGTTAGAATTCAGGTTTCTGATGCTGCCTTTAAAATGGAGTTCAATTTTCCAGAATGTTGTTTGGTTTTGGGTTGGTGTTTTTTTTTTTAAAAATCAACCCAGAGTTTCTATAACAATTGAGAAACTGAAATGCATTTGTTTTAAATGCACCCATGGATTTTAAGGAAACACTGAAGGCTGATTTGCAATTTATTTTTCCTCTGGTAACTGCTGGATCAAAAATTGTGCAGAAGTAAGGATGGGAGCAATGAAAACAGAAATCAGCTTCATTCTATTTTTCCATAGGATAGGGATATGTCATTGGAAATGAAAAATTGTCTACACAGCTGTAAAATTTGTTTTTGACTGCTATCATTAATATCATGCTTTGGTACAGCCATCTTCAGTGGCAGCAAAGGGAGTGTTGATAATGTATGGCACACATTTGCAAACATCTTTACAAACAGAGATTCAGCACGAAGCAGCTTTCCTTCACTGTCTTTTTCGAGATACACAAGTATAGGGACAGAATTTACATGAAATTATTAGGAATAAATTTTTTAAAATCTTCCCAATATGCTTCCTTTGCTCTTAAAAAAAAAAAAAGTAAAGAAAAAGCACAGAGATGTTTTTTAAAGGCATGTAGTTCTTTGCTTTCTGGCAGATGAATTGCTATGACAAGAGATTAAGACAGACAAGACCTGAACAGCTGACCAGCAGAAATAACATGATTTCTCCTCCCCAACATTCCAGAGTGAGTGGCTGGTCCTTACCATGTCAACTCCTTTTGGAGTTTGTTGCTTTGCTGCTTTTTATCCACCTGGCTGCAGCAGTGTTTGGAGTCCATATACCATTACTACCACGTGGATGGAAAACTGCTGGGTTTCCTCTTCTTTTTTTTTTTTTCCTTACCTTTTACCATCCTGCTTGAGATATGATTTGTTACAAATGCTAATCTGTGCCCAATTAAAGGGAGGGGAGGAAAAATCCCCACCCACCTCACTAATTATGCTGCAAGTAAGGGCTAGGGCACCTCCAGAGGGATGACATTTATTCCCAGTGAGATTAAACCCTCACTTGAATGTTGTAGTA
>BJBW01010855.1:0-43083 GCA_004320125.1 Scolopax mira
AGTACAACCCTCTGGATGCCACCATCCAGCCAATTCCTTCTTCACTGAACAGCCCACCCATCAAATCCTTATATCTCCAATTTGGATGTCCTCGGGGACCGTGTCAAAGGCCTTCCACAAGTCCAGATAGATCACATCCATAGGTCCTCTCTTATCTAGTGACATAGTCACTCCATCACAGAAGGCCACTAGGTTAGTCAGGCAGGACCAGGCCACATGGGGGTGGCCATGTCCTTGTTGAGCTGAGCTCTTCCAACACCCACCTGGCAGCAGCCACCCCTGCTGTGCGTGGGACCCTGTCCCTGTCCCCGTACCTGCCGCGTGTGGCCCACCATGACATCCGCACAGCCCACCTGGTGGGGTCCCTTCCCCAGGGGCAGCGCCAGCGACTGCGTCCCCCCCATGCTGCCACGGCCAAACCTAGATAAAAGCATGAGCTCAGGGTCTGGCCCCTGCCCAGGGGACCCCGACTCGGTCCCTCCTCCTTCCCGCACCCCTCTCCCATTGCCTGGACCCCAGGAATCCTCCCCCAGCACCCACCAGTAAATGAACTGTCAGCAAGAGGAGAAAGGAGGCTCCCAAATCCAATATCCACCCTGCTATGGAGCAGCTGTCCCTGTCCCCATCCCTGTCCCCATTCCTGTCACCCCCCCTGTGCCTGGGGATGCTGAGGGCTGGGAGGAGGCAGTGTGGCCAGAAGCTGCAGGGCTGGGGTGGCCCAGGGGGTGTGCGAGCAAGGGGTCAGTGTGGGGCTGACATGGCTGGTAGCCCTGAGCCCCCACGGGAGCCATGAGGACACAGGGGATGTGGGGGGGGTGGAGCTCTGCACCCCCCCAGTGCAGAACTACAGCTCCCAGCAACTCCCGGGGCCTGGGAACCACAGCTCCCAGTACAGCTCTGGGCTGGGACTACACCTCCCAGTATGCGCTGGGGGCCCGGACTACACCTCCCAGTATCCCCAGCTGGAACTACAGATCCCAGTGCTCCCGTAGTGCCCTGCGCTACAGCTCCCAGTGCCACCCAGTTCTTCCCAGTGCCTGGCTCCCAGAGCCCTCCCAGCAGCCCCCAGTGCTCCTCCCAGCGCCCCCAGTTACTATGGCAGCTTCCAGTACTCCCCCCAGCTCCAGCCACAGCTCCCAGTGCCTCCCCCCAGCTTCCCAGTGCCTTTCCAGTGCCCTCACTTACCCCCCGCATCTCCCAGTGCCCCTGCCCCCTCCCAGTGCCCTTACCCCTGCAGCTCCCAGTGCCCCTCCCAAGGTCCCAGGGCTCCCCCAGCTCCCAGTTTTCCTCTG
The DNA here is from genome assembly GCA_004320125.1 of Scolopax mira. Lineage (NCBI taxonomy): Eukaryota > Metazoa > Chordata > Aves > Charadriiformes > Scolopacidae > Scolopax > Scolopax mira. The sequence continues at coordinate 1,293 of BJBW01010855.1, forward strand.
TGCCCCTCAGCTCCCAGCACACACACCCCCCTCAGCACCCAGTATCCCCCATTTTCCCTCCCCAGTCGTGTCTTCCCCCCCCCCCGCACCCACCAGTGCACTGGGTCACAGCTCCCAGCAGGCACCAGTACGCCCTGCACTACAGCTCCCAGTGACACCCGTGCACGTGGACTACAGCTCCCAATAGCCACCAGTACAGGACAGAGCTCCCAGTGCCCCCCCCCCCAAGTGCAGAATCACAGGTCCCAGTAGCCACCAGTTCACAACTACAGCTCCCAGTGTCCCCCATGGAAAACCACACCTCCCAGTGCCACCAGTGGGGAAATCACAGCTCCCAGTAGTCACCAGTGCACAACCAGAGCTCCCAGGGTCCTCTGTGCAAAATCACAGCTCCCAGTAGCCACCAGTGCAAAGCCACGGCTCCCAGTAGCCCGCAGTGCACAACCACAGCTCCTAGGGTCCCCCATGGAAAACCACACCTCCCAGTGCCACCAGTGGGGAAATCACAGCCCCCGGTGCCAGACACCACCCCAGTCCCCCCACTGCAAGCCTCTGTGGGGCGCTATGGGGGGGCCGTGGCCCTCGGCAGCACCCCAGCCTTGGGGCTGCCCTCTCCCTGTCTGCACCCCAGCTGGGTTCCTGCCCCCCCCACACCAGGCGCTGGGGACTGTCCCCACGTGTCACCCCCCGGCAGTCCCTGAGAGCCCCCAGAGCTGCCCTGGGGCTCCCGCTGCCCGTCCCCACGTTCCCTGTCCTTTGGTTAATCCTCTTTCAGCAGCTCAGGCGGCCCCAGGCCCCCGGTAATCCCTTCGGTGGCCGGGGATTAACTCCCCACGGGGCTGAGCCGTCCCCTCCGCCGGCCCTGGCAAGCAAATTCCCAAAGATTTGGTAAAAAAAGTCCCTACCAAGCTGCCGTGCCATGCCAGGCTCCCCAGCGTGCTGGGGAAACTGAGGCACGGGACAGGCACCCAATGGAGCCCTGGGGGTTGTTCCAGTGTCACCCAGGTCCCACCCTGGAGCAGGGAGAGGAGACCCCAGCCCAAACCCACCGGCACAACCACTACAGGCACTCTGCCCCCTGCCGAGCACCCATCCTGGCCAGAGGCTGCTCTACCTGCAGGCTGAGGCCGGGCAGGTTGTTACACCCATGGACAGGATCCAGCGTGGCATCAGGTCCCGGCTTGCCCGGCTGGCAGGGCAGGCCAGAGGGTGAATGCCAGAGCAGGGTGGGAGAAATGAGCCCCAACCTGCCCAGGATGCCCGTTCCACCCCACGCCTGGCTCCCCACGGCAGGGCTCAGCCCCCCCCCAGCACCCCCCATATCACAGAGGGAATGGGGTGGAGATGGGGGGGCAGCTTTTCGGGGCCATCCCATTCTCACCTCCAGTCGAGCCCTGCGGAACAGGGGTGTCACTGGAGCCCGGGGGTGTCACTGGAGCCCGGGGGTGTCACTGGTGGAGGTGGCCCCAGCCGTGTTCCCGTCCCTGTTCCCCATCGCTGCCCTGCATCTGCCCCCATCCCTTTGGGGGTTCCCAGGGGGCTCCGGCGCATAGAGGCGCTGGGGGGGGGTGAAGTCAGCCCCACTCGAGGTCTGAGACCTTGCGGGATGGGCCGCTCACCTTGAGGGTCCCCGATCCGGGACGCGAGTGGGGACGCGGGACGCGGGACCGTGGGGTCCCACGGCGGGCGGGCGGCGCAAGGACCCCGCGGAGCACCCCCCCCTCCGAGGCCCCCACCGCCGGCGCGCGGGGAACCCCCCGTCCCACGTGGGAGCCCTGGGGGCGGCAGGGCGCGGCCAATGGAAAGGCGCCGCAGGGGAGGGGGGCGTGTTCCGCCGGCGGCGATGGCCACGCCCACGGGGACGCTCTCGGCCAATGGGAGGCCTGGTGGGCGGGGCCAAGGGGCGAATGTTGTGACGGTGGGAATAGGACGCGGTGTAACAGATGCGGGGGGGCGGGGGGGGTCACGGAGCGGGGAGGGGGACGGGAGCCGGTGCCGGGGGGGGGACGGACCGACCGACCGGGGTGATGATGGACCACGGGGGGTGATGATGGACCACGGGGACGGGCACTGACCGGGGAAGAGACGGGCAGGCAAGGGGACGGGGACAGGCAGCTCCTGCGGGGGGGACACACGGACAGGGGACACCCCGAGGGGACGACGGACGGACAGAGGAAACGACTCCCGGTGGGGGGGGGGACACACGGACAGAGGACAGCGAGCCCCGCGGGGGGGACACACACGACAGGCGGCCTGACACGGGAGCAAGAGGAAAGGCAGGCACGGGGGCGCAGGCAGCGGGGGGCCCGGGACACGGGGACAGACGGACAAGGTGGGGGGGGAACACACTAGACTCACCCCCACCCCCGCTCCGGTCAGGGACACCCGGCCGGGGGCACCCCCGGAGCAGGCAAGCGGAGGGGGAGACACCCCCCCCCCGTACCCCGCCCCGGTACCGGGGTTACACGCACCGGGAGCGGCGGGAGGGAAGAGCCCGGTACCCGCGGCTCCTCCGCCGCCTTCCCCGGCCGGGGATGCAGCCCGGAGCCGCCGCAGGGAGCCGCGTATCGAGATTTCGGGGCACGGCCACCCCGAACCCACCGGGGGCTGCGTGTCCCCAAAGGTAACGGAGGAGGGGGGAGGGACCGGGCTCGGGGGACGGGGAAGGAGGAAGTTGGGGAGAGTTGGGGGCTCCGAAGGTTTTATTCCCGGGGTGGAGGGGGGTGGGGTGGGGTGGGAAAAGGGGGGGTCCCGTCACGGGGAGCCGCTTGCGGTGACAGGGGTGGCGGCGTCAGGATGGCGACGGCGTGACCTCTCCCCTTCCCCAGGGATTTGAAGCGGGGCCAAGCGGGGACGGGAATGTCATCCCGGTGGCGCGGGGGCCCGGAGAAGTAAACCCGGAGGGACGGGAACCGGCAGCGCTGCCCCACCGAGCTCGGTAGCCCGAGAGAAGGGACGGCCCCCGAAAAGGCACCGCAGCCCTGGTCGGAGGGGACAGCAAGAGGACGGTGGGGTTCATCCATGCTCCCCCGGGCTTCGAGGGACACAGGACAATAATTCCTGGGGACCGTCCCCACCGCCCACTTGGGGTTCGGGACATCAGCCGTTTGGCGGGAGGACACCGGTGCCCGTCCAAGGCCGATGAGGAGCCGGGGCCGTGCGTGAACCTATGCAGCCCAGGAAGAAATACATTTTCCTGACTTTCTTTGCTTCTTGGCTCCTGCTTTTCTTCTTCTTCGGAGACCAGCTGCACCGTTTTGCTTTCTTTTCCGGGAGGAAAGCTGAAGCCCGGAGGAACTGGCCCCACTGGACGGATCGGTCCCTCCTCCAAAGCTTTGCAGCCCCCGAGGAGCTCCAGAGCGATGGGGATCCCTCGCTGCCATCGCCCCGGGAGCGGCGGGCGGCGCGGCTGAGCGTCTATAAGAACAGCAGATGCCGGATGGAAACCTGCTTCGACTTCTCCAGGTGTGAGAAGAACGGCTTCAAAGTCTTCACCTACCCCCGGGAGAGGGACCAGCCCCTCTCGGAGAGTTACAGCAAAATCCTCACCTCCATCGAGCGCTCTCGCTACTACACCCCCGACCCCGAGGAAGCCTGTCTCTTCATCCTCAGCATCGACACGCTGGACCGCGACCATCTCTCGGGTCAATACGTCCATAATGTTGATGAGAAAATCCGTGGTTTCCCGCTCTGGAATGGCGGCCGTAACCACCTCATCTTCAACCTCTACTCGGGCACCTGGCCCAATTACACCGAGGACCTGGGCTTTGACATCGGCCAGGCCATCCTGGCCAAAGCCAGCTTCTACACTGAGAACTTCAGGCCTGGCTTTGACATCTCCATCCCTCTCTTCTCCAAGGAGCACCCGCAGCGCGGCGGGGAGAGGGGGTGGTTGTCCCAGGACTCTCTACCCCCAAAAAAGAAATACTTGTTGGTGTTTAAGGGGAAGAGGTACCTGACCGGCATCGGCTCCGGCACCAGGAACACGCTGCACCACATCCACAACGGGAAGGACATCATCTCCCTCACCACCTGCAAGCACGGCAAGGACTGGGAGAAGCACAAGGACACGCGCTGCGACAAGGATAACGTGGACTACGAAAAGTGAGTGGGAGTGGGAAAGGGGGGGGGGGGGGGGGCCCCCCCAAAANNGGGGGGGGGGGGGGGGGGTCACCCCACAAATATTCCTGCCCCTCTGTGGGGCTCATCTGCCACGGCTGGGCCTCCAGACGTGGGGAGAGAGGAAAGTTTCGGGTTCTTCCTAAATGGATGAGGGTTTCGTTTCCATGGTGGGGAGTCGGTTGGTCAGGGCTTTCCTGTTCTGCATTAAAGTTGGAATAATCTGGTGAGAGCGGCTCTTATCTGCGATCGCCGTGGTCTCCTCTAATACGATTTCCCTTTTTCCTAACGCTGATGAATGATGCTTTTCTTCTCCCCCCTCCTGCCCTCCCCTAACATAAATGTTTCTCTTGGAGATGAGCCCGAAACGCCGTGTCCCCCCCCCACCCCCCTCACTGGCTCTGCTAAAAATCCCACAAAACTGGCGGGTCTTTGGGCATTCCAACCTGGGCGGCCCCGAGCTCACCCAGGTGTGGGGTGGTGGTGGAGGGTCCCCCAGCGTCCCCTCTCGCAAACGGGGATGGCAGCAGCAGTGTGTGATGGATCTTGGTGGAAAAATAGTGGGGGGACAAAGTTCTGTGAGCTTGGGGGGCTCTGTGCTGTGGGGGGACATGCTGTTTCCTCCTGTTTCTTCCCCGTCCCATTGCTTGGGAGCCATCACCAGTTGCAGGGCTGGTAAACACAGACCCTGTCCCACCAGCGACGGGCAGGTCCCCAGGCTGGAGAGCAGATGGAGAGCGGGCATCATCCTCAAAGCATCTTAGGAGGTGTTGGGAGGTAAAAGAGGAGCTGGGGTGCTACAGGCACCAAGATTAGCCGGGGCTTCGGGGTGGCTCGGCCACCGCATGGCCCCATCCAGTGGGTGTCACCAGCCTGGCAGGGTCACCCCCTGTGTCAGAGCCTTTTTGGGGTCGGGGCATCGCAGGACAGAGAGATGACACAGACTGGCGGGTCGGGGGGCCCAAGGTCAGCCCTGCCAAGGGGTGGTGGGATGACAAATCCCCCTCCCGCCCGGGCCAGGTAATCCCCTAATGCTGTTTGCAAGTACAGGGAGATTTACACCTCGCCCGGGGTGGCTTTAGGCAGCAGATAGACAGGGGACACGTGGCGGGGGGCAGCAAGCTCACATGTGACCCTGAGCCTTCGCCGTCCCTCTTGTCCCCGTGGGACACCCGGGCCAAAAGTCATCACTGCCTCCATTTGCCCCTGGCCAGCTCTTCCCAGACCCTTTCTGGGGAATTTGTCACCTCCTGCCCCAGGAAAAAGGTGTCCCTAAACCTTGGGGTGGTGGCAGAGCCACGGGGACAGGCAGTGGGGAGGGGACACACCACGACCGACAAAGTGCTCGGTGCCTTGGGGACATCCCCGTTGGCTCGGGGTGGCGGAGGGCACCACGGGGAGCAGAGGAAGGCCTTGCTGGGGGATCCATCACCCTCCTCACACCCCGTGGTGGTGGTGCTGGAGGTGGAGGGGGGAGCTGCCTAAAACAAACCAGTTCTGTGCCCAGATAAAGGCTGGCTTGTAGCAGCGCTGTGGTCCGGCCCCGCTGCCGGCTGCCCCGGGTTCAAAGCGATCCGAGGGGGTTGGGAAAGGCTCTCTGGAGCCGATGGGTCCCACGGGTGGCACCGTGCCCGGCCGGAGCCACGGAGGGGCCAGGAGGAGGGAGCGAGGCGGGCGCCCATCCCGGTTCCCTAACAAAACAAGGAAGCCCTGACGGCGTGATTTACCCGGAAACCGCAGCGCGTCAGGAGCGAAGTATTTCCATCAGGAGGTTTTTGGCCCCGCAGCCCGGCCGGCGCCAGCCTCCCCACCACGGCTGCCCACCAGGGGAGGTTGCCCACGGCCACTCTGGGTGTCTCCCCCTCAATGATGTGTCCCACTGCCCACTCACACCCAGTGGGAACAGCCCCACGGAGGTGCTGGGGGTGACAGCTGGGATTAGGATCCCCCAGGAGCGGGTGGCAGTGGGGTGGCCCTGAGGGTGAGGAGTGTCCCACCCTGGGGATGTGTCTCTGTGTCACTGCTGCGGTGTCACAGGGGGGGCTGGGCTCTGTTTGAGCCACCCTCACCCCCCGGCAGGATGCTTGCCCAGGAGCTGGGGTGTTAATGGGGCAGGGTGCCCTGATGGGGCTTTCAGCATCCACTGGAGATGTCGGGATGGTTCTTCTGGAGACAGGTCTCAGTTGTAAAACTTTGTGCCTTGGCACTGGGGACAGTTTCCCACATCCCAGGGTGCTGGGATGCTCCAGGGATCTCCAGCACCCATGGAGGGGACACATCCTCAATCCCCAGGTTGACACCAGCCCTATGTCCCCTTCCCCCCTGGGGACCAGCACATTTCAAGCAACCCTTTGGCTTTGTGGCTCCCCTCCCCAGGCAGACCACATGTGTCCCCCCCACCCCCCCCAGGGCAACCAGGACTCGGCTGCCCCATCCCTCCCTCCCCACGGGCAGGAACAGACAGGGTCTGTCCCAACCTAATGTCAATATTGGATTTTCCGGCGCGGTCGCGGGGACCCGGCAGCGGAGGCGCCTCTCCCCACCGGCCACACAGAAGGGGCTTTCATGGGTCCCCTGCCTGGGGGGTGGGTGGGGGGTGGGATGGGACCACGCTGCCTGCACCCCTGCGGGCAGCCGGCCCTCTGCCCCCGCCGAAACACTGCCAGGGCCCGTCCTGCCCAGCAAGTCTGGGCACAGCAGAGGAGTCGCCACAGTTTCGGGCTTGGGGGTTCAGGTGCTGGCTTCTCATGGGGTTTCATTACGAGTGGGCGGAGGTGATGCCTTGAAGGGTCCTATCCTGATCCCCCCTCCTCATTAAGCAACGTCCAGGCACACCCCTCCATCACCCAGGGCATCTCTGCTCCACTGGCCCCAAGGGCTGGGGTTATTCAGGGCCAAAATGAGCCCAAATTAGTCCTTACACTGCCCTGAACTCGCTCTGTGCCCTCTGGGAAGGATGCTCAGCCTTGCCATGTGCCAGTGAGACCCCCCCCAGGATGCTCACGGGCTATGGGGGGGGACCGTGCCCAACCCCCACTACATCTTCTCATCCCAGATTCGACTACCAGGAGCTGCTGCACAATTCCACCTTCTGCATCGTGCCCCGGGGCAGGCGTTTGGGTTCCTTTCGCTTCTTGGAGGCGCTGCAGGTACAGGATGGGTTCTTGGAGGGGGGACAGGGAACCCCCACCTCAAGGTCCGGGGGCTCTGTCCCAGCCTGTGTGGGGTCTCACTGCAGGCTGCCTGCATCCCAGTGCTGCTGAGCGATGGCTGGGAGCTGCCCTTCGCCGAAGCCATCGACTGGGGCAAAGCTGCCGTCATGGGCAATGAGCGGCTGCTGCTGCAGGTACCTCGGCTGGGTCCTGCCCCACACAAGGGACCCCCCAAATATTGATGCCAGCAGTGGTGGAGCCCCCAGTCCAGCTTGGGAGTGAAACCTCCACAGCCAAGCCCAGCAGCTCTCCTGTGGGTAGATGCTGGGGGGTCTCATCCAGCCCAGAGTGGGGGTCCCAGCCGCAGCCCTGGGACATCGTTCATCTGGGGGAGGGAAGGGGATGTCAAGCATCTCCCCAGACCCAAAGCCCTCGGGGGTCTTGCTCCAGATCCCCCTCCAGGGAGAGGAGGAGGCAGAGCTGTGCTGGGACAGTGACACAGCATCCTTGGCCATTGGGGGTGTCCCTCGGGATGGCGTGGAGGTGGCAGAGGCAAGGCAACCCTACTGGGGAACTGAGGGGGGGACACCAGGTGAGAAACCAGCTCCCCCCCTGCCACCACAGATCCCCTCTGCCGTCCGCTGCATCCACCCGGAGCGGGTGCTGGCCTTCCAGCAGCAGACCCAGTTCCTGTGGGACGCCTACTTCTCCTCCGTCGACAAGATCGTGCACACCACGCTGGAGGTGAGTCCTCCCCACCCCAAACTCCGTCCCTCCCCCCCCCCACCCAAGGCCCAGACCCCCAAGTGTCACAACCAGGGTGCTGAGAGCATCTCCCTGACCTCGGGCAGATCATCAAGGACCGGCTGCTTCCCCACCGTTCCCGCTCCCGCTTCCTCTGGAACACGCTGCCCGGGGGGCTCCTGGCCCTGCCCGACTTCTCCACCCACCTCGGGGACTTTCCCTTCTACTACCTACAGCATGGTAGGACCCCTCCTGCCCCGGCTGAGCACGGTAAACTCAATGCATGCCACAACACCTCTTCTCTCCCCCTATCTTTTGCAGGCTCCAGCCCCTCGGAGAAGTTCACAGCTTTCATCCGGGCCACCTCGTTGACTGGGCCTCTCTCCCAGTCCATCCTCAGGCTCATCCAGGCCGTCTCTGGATCCCAGTACTGCGCCCAGGTGGGGGGAGCTGAGCCCTGTGCCACTCAGTGCAGCTCCTGGGGATGCAGCGGGAGGGATGGGGCAGGGTCCCATGGGCTGGGAAGGGCGAGAGTGGGGTTGGGGTGGGATGGGGTGGCTGGTGGTGTCACCTTTGGGTGGGCAGAGCTGTCTCCCCAGCCTGCCAGGGAGGAGGTGGGACCACCCGTGGCTTTATTGTGCTCCAAACTGCTGTGAGATAGTTTTGGGGTGAGCTGAGTTAAAGCAGGTCCTGCTACAAGATTGGGGCAGGGGGGGTTAACCCATCCAGCAACTCACCCTGACGGGTCAACCTGGCCAAACGCCCCCAGACATGCTGGTCCTCCCCCGGCAGATCCTGGTGCTGTGGAGCTGTGAGAAACCACCACCGCCCAGCGGGAAGTGGCCCAAGACCACCGTGCCTCTGACCATCATCCAGGGCAGGGGGAAGGTGAGAGGATCTGGGACGTGTACATGGAGCTGGGACATGGGCAGGGATTTGGGACATGGGCATGGAGCTGGAACATATATATGGAGGTGGGACGTGGGCATGGAGGTGGGATGTGGGCATGGGGCTGGGACATGGGCATGGAGGTGGGATGTGGGCATGGAGCTGGGATGTGGGCATGGGGCTGGAGCATCCACCCCGTGGCACATCCCAACCTGATTTTTTCCCCCCTCCTGTAGCTCAGCGACCGCTTCTTCCCCTACACAGCCATCCAGACGGACGCCGTGCTGAGCCTGGACGAGCACACCAGCCTCTCCACCAGCGAGGTGAGGCCATGGGTGCCATGCTCCCCATCCCTGTGGAGCTGGGGCAAGCCCATGCTGAGCCAGGAAGGATGCTCAGTGGTCACCAAGGGGCTGTCAGGGAGCAGTGCCCACCCTCCCCTTGTCACACATGCCCAGGGTGAGCCCCCTCCTGCAGGTCCCCACAGCCAGGTGACACTGTCCCCCATCCCGTGCCAGGTGGACTTTGCCTTCGTGGTGTGGCGCAGCTTCCCCGAGCGTATCGTGGGTTTTCCCTCACGGAGCCACTTCTGGGACCCCGAGCAGAGGCGCTGGGGCTACACCTCCAAGTGGACCAATGAGCTCTCCATCATCCTCACCGCCGCCGCCTTCTACCACAGGTACCCGGCCAGGGAGAGGCTGGTGGGGCAGGGGTTTGGCCGCATCCTGCCCTTCCCCTCCTCTCCCCCCTCCCCAGGTATTACCACAGCCTCTTCACTGAGTACCTGCCGCCGGGGCTGCGGGAGCTGGTGGATGGCCTGGCCACCTGCGAGGACATCCTCATGAACATCCTCGTGGCCACCGTCACCAAACTGCCACCCATCAAGGTCACCCAGCACAAGCAGCACAAGGAGAGCGTCTCCCAGCAGGTAGGGTGCAAGGATGGGGATGCGGGGACCCCCCCAATTGGGGAGCTGAGCCCCTCACCCTTGCACCCCCCTCCTGCCAAGGTGAAGGGCACGGCGGGGGTGGCCGGTGGCCGGCGTTTCTCCCAGCAGCAGGACTGCCTCAACCAGCTGGCAGACTGGTTTGGTGACATGCCCCTCGTGTCCTCCCAGCTGCGCCTCGACCCTGTCCTCTTCAAGGACCAGGTCTCCGTCCTGCGCAAGAAATACCCACGTTTGGAGAAACCCTGAGGGGGGAGCGGGGTCTGGGCTGGCTCCGGGTGCCCTGTTCCCTGGTCAAGGAGCCCTCCCGGAGCAGGGGGTCGCTGCTGACGGGGTTTTACTCGTTGTTATTGGGGTTTTACTCGTTATTGGGTTTTACCAGTGCAATAAAGGTGGGGGGAGAGGCAGAAGCTGGCCAGCGGCTGTAGGATGCGGGGAGTGGGCTGTGCCCGACGGGGGAGCACCAGGGGTTTGGTGCTTCTGCCATCAGTGGCCACCTGGGCACCCTTGGGAATAACCCACACAGCACCCGGCCACGCACAGAGCCCCCCCAGCCCTGTGGGGAGGGCAAGTCCTTTGGCTTCCCAAGGGCAAACAGGGGAGCGATAAGAAGCGAGAGCAGGGCGAGCTTGTCCTCCCTGCCCCCAGCTGGGATGGGTGTCCCCCTCCACCCCCACAACCCTTGGGCACCCCCAGCACCTCCTTGCCTCCCAGTGCTTCTCGAAGAAGGGAAACTGGTCGTTTCATCTTTTTTTCCCCCCTCTGAATAGAAATAGTGGCAAATAAGGCAGTCTCTGGCCTCCAGCAGCCATGCTCCTCTGGCTGCCATGGCCATGGGTCCGTCCTTGCTGCCTTCACTCCCAGGAGATACTGGAGATAACACCCCGGTGCTGCCAGACCCAACATCCCCCCCCTCACGCCACCAGCCCTTTGCTCCATTTTATTTTCCACGTATGAAAAGTACCCCCCTCCACACTCCCCCCCCCCCCCCCAATCCCCGCCCCAGGGATGCGTGGGGGGCTGCCAGGGAGGTGGGCTGCTCAATCACGGGGGGGCTGGCACTCCTGGCAGTCCCTCATCTCCTCGGAGTAGCTCTCCACCTGGATGGTGGTGGTGTGGAAGTGGAAGGTGCCCTGCAGCCGGGAGCTGGCCTCCTCCAGCACCTCCTGAGCGCTGGCGCCCGCGTCTGCAAAGGAGCAAGGGGAGGGGGATGTCGGGGTGTGGGTGAACCTCGAATTTCACACCCCCCACCACCCTTTTCCAAGGTGTGACACTCACTGATGGCGATGTGCACCGAGAGCAGCGGCTGCGCCGCCGTCAGCGCCCAAATGTGGAGGCTGTGGACGGCCTCCACCCCCCCCACCGCCAGCAGCGTCTCCCGCACGGCGTTGAAGTCCATCCCTTTGGGGGTGCCTGGGGAGAGACAGCCACAGGGCGCTGGAGGGACGGGGACCACGGCACCCATGGGTGGCCCCGTGGCATCCCCAGTGGGTCCCTACCCTCCATGAGGACGAGGAGGACGTCGCGGAGGATGGTCAGCGTCGTTCCCAGCACCAGCACAGAGAAGAGGAAGGTGCAGATGGGATCCACGTATTTGTACTCGGGCTGGAGCGGGTGACAGAGGGTGAGGTCCCTTTGGTGCTGTCACTCCAGCCCAAATCATAGAATCGTAGAATGCTATGGGGTTGGAAGGGACCTCTGGAGATCATCCAGTCCAACCCCCTGCCAAAGCAGGGCCACCCAGAGCAGGTCCCACAGGAACGTGTCCAGGTGGGGTTTGAATGTCTCCAGAGAAGGAGACTCCACCACCTCCCTGGGCAGCCTCTGCCAGGGCTCTGCCACCCTCACAGGAAAGAAGTTCCTTCTCACATTCAGGTGGAACTTCTTAAACTCAAGTTTGTGCCTGTTCCCTCTTGTCCTGTCCCTGGGCACCACTGAAAAAAGACTGGCCCCATCCTCCTGACACCCTCCCTTTAAGTATTTATAAGCATTTATTAGATCCCCCCTAAGTAGAGAGGTTGGTGCTCGTCTCTTCTCACAGGTAATTAGTGACAGAATGAGAGGGAATGGCTTCAAGCTCCAACAGGGTAGGTTTAGACTGAACACTAGGAAAGAATTTTTCACAGCAAGAGTGGTCGGGCATTGGAATAGGCTGCCCAGGGAGGGGGTTGAGTCCCCATCCCTGGACGTGTTTAAGAGTCGTTTAGATGTGGTGTTGGGGGATATGGTGCAGGGAAGAACTTTGTAGGGTAGGGTTGATGGTTGGACTCGATGATCCCAAGGGTCTTTTCCAACAGAAATGATTCTATGATTCCCAAGACTAAAAAGACCCAAGTCCCTCAGCCTCTCCTCATAAGAGAGATGCTCCAAGCCCCTCATCATCCCCATTGCCACCAGCAGAGAGAGGGGACAATCCCCTCTGTCTTGCCCTTGTGCCTGTCCAGGGATGGCTGAAGCCACTGTCCCCGTGTCCCCAGCATCTCCTTTGCCCCAGGGACCACCCAGACCTTAAAGAAGATGATGTAGGATGCGATGAGGACGCCGACGCTCTGCAGCAGGTCCCCCACGACGTGGACGAAGGCGGCGCGGACGCTGGCGTTGGGCTGGTCACCAGCTGCCCCATGGCTGTGCCCGTGTCCCGTCTGGTGCAGGGCCACCCCCATCCTGTGGGCAGGGCAGCGGTGACATCTCTAGGGCCACCGGGGGACACCCTTGGGGGGGTGAGAGCCGGCTGTACGTACACCATGTTGACGGCCACGGCGCAGGCGGAGGTGATGAGCATGATGCCACCCTCAATGTCATAGTTGCCCGAGATCAGGCGCTGGGCAGCCAGGTAGACCAGGACGCCCGTCACCACCCAGATGGAGAGCACAGAGAGCAGGGCCCCCAGGATCTCTGCGGAGAGCCCCCAGCCCCACATTGCTGTTCCACCACCGCACCAAGCCTGAGCATTCCCCCCCGCAGCACCAGAGCTCAAGGTGGGCACCCAGCACCCATCCCCATGGTTGCTTGGTGCCTGATGCCAGGGCTTTGCCATGGCTCCCCGTGTCCCCCAGGGTTCCCCAAGTATCCGGTCCCCATGAGGAGGGGGGGATGCTCTGACTCCTCCCTGGGGACCCCGGGAGCCAGATGGGAACCCCAAGGGTGGTGCCCACCCCGTTACCTGCCCGGTGCCAGCCAAAGTTCATGGTTTTGGTGGGGGGGCGTGAGGACACCCAGAGGGCAAAGAGGCTGATCATGATGCTGGCGAAGTCCGTCAGGAGGTGGGCTGCGTCCGTCAGGATGGCCAGGCTGTGTGCCAGGTACCCACCTGTGGAGAGGGGACATCGGGATGGCATTGGGGACATTGGGGTGGCATCGGGGCAAAGGTGTGTCCCCCCCAAGCCAGGCATAGACCAGGTCACCCCGTGCCACAGTTGGGGCTCCACTGGGCACCTCGACCCACTGAAAAGCAACGGGGACCCCTGCCCGCGCCCCGTGGGCAACCACTTGGGGTGTCCCTGCAGGGACTGTCCCCGCTGGACCCTGCGCCACCACTCACCCACGGCTTCCCCCACCATGAAGACGAGGCAGATGCTGGCAGCCAGGTAGAGCTTCCTACGTGCCTGCTGCTGCTGGCCAGGGTGGCCATCAGCCCCCTGTGTGTGGCAATGCCGGCTGCGCTGCGCCCCCAGCTCCAGTGCCTGTTCCTGCACCGAGTTGTGCCCGTTCTTTTGCACAGCCCCCAGGTAGGACCTGCCAGGGAGAGGGGCCATAGACGGGAGCCTGGGAGGATTTTGGGGAGCAAGTCAGATGTGAAGGCTTTCCCCCCCCAGCCCCTTCCCTGCTGAAACACCTCCAGGGGATGCCACCCGGGAGGAAGAGGGGACACCATGTCCCCAGCCGCCCCCCTCCTCCTCCCCGGGCACCCCCCTACCCTCCTGCACCCTCGTTTAGAAGGTGCCGTTTCTCCTCGCCGGGTGCCATCCTCCTCCAGGCGCGGGGGGGCTGGTGACCCAGGTGGGTGGCCGATGCCGGTGACCCTCAGCCCCGTGGCCGGCACTGGTGGCAGCTGGTGGCCCTCAGCCCCGTGTGAAGCTCTGGGGACTCGTGTGCAAAGCCCGGCCGGAGGGGGGGGATGGGGGGGCCAGGCCGGCTGCAAAGCACCCACGGCCTCTTGCCCCGCTCACCCGGCACCCGGGGGGGCTACTGATGGGGTGGGGAGGTGTCTCTGGGACCCCCCACAAACCGCACACCAAGATATTGATGCAGCCCCCCCCCCCAAGGTGGGGAGAGGATGGAGCAGTGCCCTGTCCCCCCCAAAAGGAACCAACCTCCATCCCACCCTGGGGACACCCCCCCACCCCCCTGCAGTTTAGATCAGCCATGATGCTTTTAGAGCCGCCATGTGATTGATAAACCTGGGGCCAGACCTCCCCCACTCTGGGCAGTGACTCCTGCCCACGGCCCCCCGGGGAGGGGGGGGAGGAGGAGGGGGAGAAGGGTTAATTGCCCTGGGGCTAATTACAATCACAGCCCAGCCCAGAGCAGCGCTGCGGGCGCTGCCTCAGTTTCCCCTGCACTGAGTTGGGCTTATGTTTTTGGAGGAGTGGAAAAAAAACCGTTCACGGTGTATTTTTGCAGCCGCGTGAGCTCAGCTGGCAGCAACCCAGCAGCTCGAGGCCAATTCTGTCCCTATTTCAGGGACTGGCAGAGCCCGGAGCATCCCCTCCCCCTGGCCACTGCATCCCCGAGCCTGGGCAACCACTGGCCCCGGGCATCCCATTGCCAGGAGGTAAATCCTGCTGGGTGCCAACCTGTGACATCCCCAGGCGAGCGGCCAGGAGCTGCCGGAGCTGCTAATGAGGCCAAAAATTAAGTGTTGGGCCAGGAGGCATTTCTCTGCAGCACCGGCCACCGGGCCAGGATGCTGGTGATGGCACTAGCCAAACCCACCCACATCCACATCGTGGGGCTGGCAAGCTGAAAACCATCAGCAAGGGGAAAAAAGCAAAACACCAAAACACTTAAAACACCAGTTTTCTTTACAAAATACACAAAATTCAAATCAGTGACAATGAGATACAAAAGAAGGAAGATACAAAACGTGCGGAATTGTCCTGTTTGCACCCGTATAGAAAAGTGTCCTGTGCTGGAGCAGGCGCTGGCTCATGAGGCCACCGGCTCCCGTGGCTTGTGGCCCCCTGCCCCGTCCCGAGTCCCGTCGCCGGACATCCTGCGCCCGCGGCGTTTCTCCTGCGCCGGCAACGTCGCTGCGGCTACTGGGGAGCTGCCAGGGGGAGAGGATGGAGGGGATGAGGGGGGGTCCAAGCCCCCAAAGATCCCCCATGGGTGCTCCTAGGGAGGTGGGATTGGCCATGTTGCCCCTCTTACCCATCACTGCCCTCTCGGGCGCCACGTCCTCCTCTGCTTCTTCTTCCTCCCCATCAAAGTACTCCTCATCTTCCTCAGCTGCAAGCAGGCAACCAAACGTCACCGTGGGGCCACCAGGAAAGATGGTGGGTGCCACCAGGTTGGTGGGAGTTGGTAAAAGGGGCATCAGGGGGTCAAGGGCTGAATTACCAGGGTCGAAGTCCAAGGCACGGATGGCATCGGTGAGGTGGTCCAGGCTCACTGAGAAGGCGTCCATGTTCTCGTAGCCATGCTCGATCTTCTCCAGCCTGCCACCCTTGGAGGCCTCCACAATCCTGGGCAGAGAGAGCAAAGCCATGTCCCTTCCTGTCCCCTTGCCATGCTGGGGGAGCCTGGGGTGCCTGGGTTGGGGGGGTTTGGGCATCCCCACGCTCACCACCTGGGCACCCCATGGCCATCTGCATGGAAAACTGAATTTTCTGCAAATTGGGCACTTACGTTTTAATGAGCTGCTTGGCGTTCTGCGGGGAGGAAAAGGAGAAGTGAGTTGAAGCCACACGGCAGCCACCAGGATGTCCCCAAGCCGATGGCACCCCATGTGGGCACCGGCAGGGAAGGGAGAGAGGTCTGAGGGTCTCACCATGAGGAAGGCAGCCCCTCCAGTCTCCTCCATGGCTTGGATGGCCGTTTCCACCAGCCGGCTTGACTTCTCCAGCTGCTCCTTGTACCGGCGGATGAGGCCCTGGACGAAGCCCGTCTTGTCACCCTGCTCGTGGGTGATGCGTTGCAGCAGCTCCGACTTCTTCTCCTCCAGCACCGCTGTCAGGGCATCGAAGCGAGCACACAGCTCCCGCTTGGCCGCCTCACTGTTCTCCTGCAGAGAGGAAGGACAAGGGACACCACTTGTGTGTGTGTCCCCCAACACCACCAGCATCCCTCCCAGCTCCCGCCCAGCCATCCCAAATGGCCTCCTCCTGGGCTGATGTTTCACCCCCTGGGTTTTTGTGGGCTCCTTTCCCCTAATTTTCCTCACCTCGGTGCTCCGGCACGAGTCCTCCAGCTGGGAGATGATGGTCTGGATCCGGTCATTCCCCGCCACCAGCATGGAGATGCAGTTGTTCAGCTCAGTCTGGGCAGGAGGGGATGGAAAGAAACAGCTTGAACCCCAGCGGGGACAGGGATGGGGACATGTCCCATCCCAACATGGGGACAGGCTGGACATTGCCCAGCCCCAGCTCTGCTCCCCACCACGTCCCCCTGAGTGACAGACACTCTAAATATAGGCTGTCTCCTGGGTGAAGTCACCCGGGGGCTATTAATAGCCCATGAGCGAGTCCCTGTACTATTTGTGGCCATCCCAGCTCAGCACATCGCCCCGAGACCGGCTGTGTCCCCCGTGCCCCCTCACTCTCCCCCCACCCATTCCTTCTGGCACCTTCTGGCCCTGGAAGACAGTTTGCAGGGGGGCGACCTCGCAGTCCTTGTGGGCACCGAAGACCTTGCACATGGAGCAGGTGGGGACCTCGCAGGTGACACAGTAGATGTTGATCCGCTCGTCCTCGTGCTCCTTGCACATGGGGTGCTCCCCCTTCTTCAGTGGCCTGCTGGAGAGAGCAGCACGGAGGCGGTGACATCCCCATCGGGGTGACAGCTCCACTGGGGTGACATCCCTGCCAGGATGGTGTCCCCATTGCAGTGTCCCCACTGCGGTGACGTCCCCACTGGTGCCTCAATCACTTCCCTGGAATGAGCTGCCCAGGGAAGTGGTTGAGGCACCATCCCTGGAGGTGTTCCAAAGATGGGTTGACATGGTCCTCAGGAATATGATTTAGTGATTTTTATTTCTTATCTATTATTTTTTTTTGGTCAGAGTTAGGCTGATGGTTGGACTAGATGATCTTTAAGGTCCCTTCCAACCCAGACGATTCTATGACTCTATGCTGCACAGCCACCCCAAAATTAGGTCCCCGGGAAAGAAGCCAAATCCTCGCATAACCCCCACACTCACTCCCTCAGGAGCCACGAACCTCTGTGTCTCTGTAAGATCCAAGCCCAGTAAGCACCAGTTTGGCACTGGGCATGGCAGGTGGGTGGGTGGCCCCGGGGCTGCACTCCAGGGGCACTGCACAAGTGCCTAATTTTAGCCTTGGGCTACCAGGATTTATTGTTGTCACCCAATGCGTGACCGGGGAGGGGGCACCCAGAAACCCCAGAGGGGTCCCAGCCATGGGCTGCCCATGAATCATCCCCTCTGCAGCAATGGGGGGGGGGGGATGGACAGACATGGCGACAAGCCAACCCACTGAGGCAATGACAGGGTTGGGCCCCCCAAAGCCCCCCCCCTGCCCCCCCCGGCAACTGCAGACACCTGCCACGTGCCATCGTCCCCGTCCCCATGGCTCTCAAACAATATTTACAGCGCTTCAGGGAATTTGGCTGGGGCCACCACTCTGCCCCGAGAACCTGTGACCCCTCCATGTCTGTCCACCCCTCCCCAGCTGAACCCAGCAATGTGTCCCCCCCCACACCAAACTGTCCCCCTGCCCCTTATCAGCCAGCAGTGCCGCTGTCACAGGCAGAGCCTGGATTTGTCACCCACACCTCTTATCTCCCACCCAACGCTCCAGCTACAGAGCAGGGGGTGGGTAGGACCTACCCCACTGCCACCACCCTCCTGGGGACCTGTTGTCCCCCTGAGCCACCCAAATTGCTCTGGTTTAGGGGGAATTTGGGGTCGGGGAGGAAGTTCTGGGTTCAGGGAGGAAGTTTTGGGTGAGGGAGGAAGATTTGGGTCAGGGGGGGAAAGTTTGGGTCAGGGACCATTAAGTCAGCAGAAAAGCCTCACAACTTCTTGCCCAGCTGCAATCTCCTGAGGTCTCAATGATGGTGGTGGGGCTCAATAAGTGGGCATCCCTATGTCTCCCTGTGTCTCCACAGTCGGCCATGGTCACCCCTGCCCACCTGGAGCACTCTTGCTTGTAGATGTCGATGATGTTCTCCACCAGGAGGTTCCTCTGAAGCCC
Organism: Scolopax mira; assembly: GCA_004320125.1. Taxonomy (NCBI): domain Eukaryota; kingdom Metazoa; phylum Chordata; class Aves; order Charadriiformes; family Scolopacidae; genus Scolopax; species Scolopax mira. Next base: position 19,517 of record BJBW01010855.1, read on the forward strand.
ATAGACACCGTGACGGTCCAGCAGCACCTCGTGGCGACACGACGGGCACCGGAACCGACCCCCCGAAATCACACTGCCCCGGCTCTGCCAGTATGGGTTGGCAGCCTGGGAAGGGGAGATAGACATCAAGGAGGGGAGGTCCATGAATACCCCCACAACACCACGAGCATCTCGGTGACCTCCAGCCCGGGCAGGGGAGGGGAATGGACACGGGGACCTCCCTCTCACCTGGAAGACGTCGTTGGCACACTTGCGGCAGAGGTTGTGCTGGCAGGGCAGGATCACCACCGGCTTGCTGAACATCTCCAGGCAGATGGGGCAGATGAGCTGCTTCTCCAGGCTCTCCATGGGGCTGCCATCCTGCAGGATACCGGCTTGGAAATCCATCGGAACGACGGCGCACTCCTCTCACCCGCTCTCAACTGCCGGCAGCCCCCCTCGCCCCGCTATTTATAAGACGCTCCCTTGTCACGAGGAGCCAAATCCTGAGCGGGGTCGGATGTCTGGGTGTCCTGTCACACGGGACTGAGCCATCGGGATGCCACCGGTGGCAGTAAACAAGCTGGGGACAGGCTGTCCGGGAGGCCCTGCCTGCCCGTGCCGCGGGTGCAGGCACGCCGAAAACAGAGCTGGGGGGTAAACAGGGCCAGACCTTCACCCCTGGGGCCAAACGGCTGCATCACCCACCCCACCTTCCCCCCCCGGGGGGCAGCGTGGCCAGACCCTGGGACTGGATCTGGCCCCATTGGGGTGGGAGCGTGGAGGGGTTAAAACCAGCCCCGCAATGGTGCCAGGTATGGGGCAGACTGGGCCAGTGGCAACAGAGGAGGGCTTATACAGAGCATCTCCCTTTGCACTCCCAAAATGTGGCCACTGTTGGGGTGCAAACGCGCCTCACTGGTGGGTCCCCAGTGGGAGAACTGAGGAGATGCAGCCCCCAGACTCAGTATATGCACCAGGGTCCCTTCCTTCCCTCCCCAGGCAGGGGTTGGGGGGCTCTTCTGTACCCCCAGCTGCAGGGACGGCAGGGAGGGCTGCTCCCCGTTCTGGTGTGCACGGCCATGACCCTGCCAGCCCTCTGCTGGCTTGCAAAACCTGACCCAGAAACGGCTGGGGAAAGGGGGGGGGGGGGGGGGGGGGGGAGAAGAGGCTGAGAACAACCCCCGGGGACCTGCACCCTGCAGGGAAAATAGCCCCGGTACAGGGTGCCCAGCTGGTGGGGTGATAAACAGGGTGTCGTGCCAAATGCCAGCACCCCTCCGCAGCGGGAGCTGCAAATACTGGCAGCGGCACGAGGAGAGGGGGTAATTATAGCCCTGTCGCCTGTGGGTCACGCTGGCGGGGGGACAGGGTGAGGTGGGGTGGTGGCTGCTGCCCATGGCCACCGCGACCGCAGACAGGAGGGGATGGATGGGTGATGGGGTGCAGGGGTGCATCGGGGCATAAGTACATGTGGGTGCAGGGGGACACGGGGCTATAAATACAGGGGTATAAGGGTCCAGGGGCACATGGGTGTACAAAGACAGAGGTATATGGGTGCAGGGATGCCCAGGTGCAGGGGTACAGGGGTGCAGGGGTACAGGGGTGCACAAAGACAGAGGTATATGGGTGCAGGGGTGCCCAGGCTGATAGGTACAGGGGTACATGGGTACATGGGTGCAGGGGGACATGGGACCGTGAATACATGGGTATAAGAGTACAGGGGTACCCACATACAGGGGTGCAGGGGTGCACAAATACAGGGGTATATAGGCACAAGGATGTACAGGTGGGTAGGTAGAGGGGTGCAGGGGTACACGGGGCCATAAATACATGGGTATAAGGGTACAGGGATGTATGGGTACAGGGGTACAGAGATGCATGGACAGAGGGGTGCACGGGTACTGGAGTACATGGGTCCATGAATACATGAGTATAAGGGTGCAGGGGTACCATCCATCAGTACATGGGCATGAGGGTGCAGGGGTACAAGGGTATGTGGGTACAGGGTGCACAGGCCCTATTTTCACCACAGCCAGCCCCCCCCTGGGGCAGGGCAGCCCCGCAGCTGTTTTGGGTGCTCCTTCCGGGCAGGCTCACATGTCGACCAAGTGACTGCGCTGGGACCAGCCAAGCACATCTTGCAAAATTGTCCCCGTTTCGGCACTTGGGGCTCTTCCAGGGAGGTGCTGGCTGGGAAGCTGTGCTCCCCGGGCACTCGGGAGAACAACCTGGGGGTCGGCCACTGACCGGAGTCAGGAGTGGGACACCCAGATGTGCACCCGTCCCCACATCCCTGCCTGGGGGGGTGGCATTGATGAACTAATTGCTTCTGGACTCCATTAAGGGGATTTGTGGGAATGGGCAAGTTCTGGACCTAATCTCGTTAGGGCTCGTTGGTCCTTAATTGGCTTGGGGCAACTTAGGCAGGGCCTTGGGGTGCTAATCACCGTCCAATTAACAGAGGAGAGGTGTGAGAGCGTCTTGCTCTGGCAGGAGAGTGTCTGAATGGCCTCTGCAGGGCTGTGAGCAGCAACAGGTGCTGGTTTTCCCCAAAATGACTGTGGTGACCCTATGAGTGGAGAGGACACTGGGGACCACAGCAGGAGCCCTGCACCCCCAGGCTCATGGGGGTGCAGGGGGGGGCACCCCCAGCCCTGCAGCATGCCGGGGAAAGAGGGACAACGGCAGAGAGCAGGACGGGGGGGACGGGACACACACAGCTTTGTGCCGCCATCACACAAAGCCGGAGCACAACCAAGGGCTTGAGTGGGATGCAGTTATTTTATTTTTTTTCCCTAGTGCCAAGCGATAAATTCCGGAATTTTTTTTAAAAAAAACCCCAAATAAGAAAAAAAAAAGGGGGGGGTGGGTTAGGGCCGTGATTGCACAGCGGGGGTGAGCACAGCCAGGGGGCTGCAGGCACCGGGAGGAAGAAGGGGATGCCCCGTCAACGCGGAGCCGCCGCCACCCCCCCCCCCCGCGCCGCACCGGCCCCGCGCGCCCCCTCCCACACTCCGCCCCCTTCGCCGCCCCCCAATCAGAGGGCTCAGCGGCGGCGCGCGAGGGGGTCGGGGGAAGCAGGGGGCGTGGCTGAGGCGGGGGCGTGGCCGCGGCGGCGCAGGGGAGGGGAGGGGCAGCACTAGAATGGCGGCCGGGCGGAGGCAGCGCGGCGGCGCTGAGGTAACGCGGGGCTCGGTTTGACCCCGCGGCCAGCGGGTTGGGGCGGTTGCCCGAGTGTGTCATAATGGGGGGGGGGGCCCCTACACGAGCGGGAGGGTACGAGGGGGCTGGGTACCCGCTGAGGGGGGCAGGGCCCGGCCCGGCCGCGCTCCCCCCCCTCAGGCCGCGGCTGGCGGGGGTAACCCCGCTCCAGGCCTCGGTGCCTCCTTTCCATCTGGAGCAAGGCCTCCTATCGGTGCAGGTGGGGTCCCGCTGTGCCAGCCGCTTGTCAGGCCCCCCTGGTGGGGTTGCAGAGCGATGGGGAGGGGGGTAATTAATTTTATTCCGTAATTATTGCCGCTAACGAGGTGGAGGGAAAAGCGCTTCTCCTGTGAGGCGGCAGGTCCGTTCCGCCCCCCCCCCCTCAACCAAGGCCTGCAGGAAGGAGCAGGCCAGGCCTGTTTGCTTTGCACCGCTGGGGCTGTGCCCGTCCCCGCGGCCTCTTGGCATGGGGCTGCTCGGCGGGTTGGGCAATCCACCTGGGTGACAGAAAACCTGGGTGACAGAAAACCTGGGTGACGTGCCCAGCCCAGGCCACTCCGGAGGGTGAAGGAAGGCAGGTAGCAGCCCTAAGGCTCAGCAGAGTGCCACCCTCTCTGGTGACAGCCCCCAGCTGGCTCTCAGCACGGGGAGGGGGGACAACACACACACACTTTCTGCTGGTTTTGAACCCGATGTGACAGTGTTTTGAGTAACGCAGTTTTTTCCCCAGGAGTTACTTGGCCGCTGGAGAGATTACAGACCCTGCTCTTCTCCCCTGTGTGGGAGGGGCTCTTGGCCTGTCAGATCTTCATGTTCAGGCCCTAATCTTAGTTTACCCCTCATAGTCCCACTACAGATGCATCTTGTGAGCAGAATCTCATGGTAATGCGTTGCTTGGGCACATCACATTTTAGTTCAAAACATTCATGTAAATGTGCATCGCAGAACTTTGCTGAAAGGTTAAAATGCCTGTGTAGTACTGCCCTGAGACTGATGATACCTTTTTTCTCTCTCTTTTTCTTTTTTTTTTTCCCTTTTTTTCTTAAAAAAAAAAAAAAGTACCTAAACCAGTGGAAATACTTGAAAGCTTCCTACTAATTACAGGCTCTTTCAATGTGGTCTTTATTGCCTGGTTTTCTGACAAAGAAATTTACATTTATCACTGGCAGTCTTACAAGCTATTTTAGTTCTGATATGCTAGCTGTGGTTTTTATTTATTTTTTATTTTGTTTTCGTGTTTCATTCTGTTTGACCAGTGATAATTGGCTAGCCAAGCAATTTTTTTTTTTCTTTCTTTTTTTTTTTTCCCCTGTCTGTAGTCAGTGTCCCATTTTGGTTTGGTTGTGTGGAGGTGGTGCTGATGTGTTTTGGTTTGTAACCTGGCAGGGAGGTGTGCAGGGAGGTTCATAAACCTGTAGTGGTGTTTGGTGGCTTTTTGTGTGTGTGTGTGTGTGCGTATGTCTTTTGTTTTGCTTCTAGAGCAACATCTTAACTTTTGTCCTTGCCCTGTTGAGCAAAAGTGAAAGTTAGATGCTGAGCACAAGCTTCTGCAATCAGTTGCCCTTTTTTAGCTTTTTGGAACCGTAGACTCCTCATTCAGAGGGGACTGGGTGAAAAATCATACTAACATTACAAAATAAATCGGAAGCTATCGAAGCATCCGCTTGTTTTAGTATCAGTAAAAGAATTTCATGATTAAAATATAACAGAAACGTTTACTTACGCTGTCACCTGCGTAAAAGGCAGTGTTAATTAAATCTGGTGCTGCCCAACCACGAGTTTCAACTAGAACCTCTTCTCTGCTGTCCCAGATGTGGATGGAGAGCATGATGCCATACTATTATTCCTGCAGATGTTCACAGAAGACACTGAGAGGAAGGAGCAGGACCCTACGGGATAGTCCTGTCTCGGCACAGTACAAGTCTAGGTTTGAATTGTTGCCACCTTGAAAACTGGGCTGTATTTGACATCTTAACTGGTCCCACCAAACGATGTGATTTCGCTTTTAACTAGGGTAGAGGTTTACAGGATAGCTTCTGGAATATTCTCCCGCTCCAATGCGGCCTTGCCTTCAGTGTAACGCTCGGAGGCGCTGCCCTGTTCGTTGCAGGGTGTTGGGAGGCCTCGTATTGCCACACCAAGCCCTATGGGGGGAAAATACAGCCCAGTTCTTGCTCATGAGTTTTAGTTCTGTGGGTTTTTCCCCCCTTCCCCAGAACCCTTGATCTTGAAGATGGTGAGTAGCCAGCCTAAGTACGATCTAATACGAGAGGTTGGTCGTGGCAGTTATGGTGTGGTGTACGAAGCAGTCGTCAGGAAGACCTCTGCACGGGTCGCGGTGAAAAAGATACGGTGCCATGCTCCAGAGAATGTGGAACTAGCTCTGCGTGAGTTCTGGGCACTTAGCAGTATCAAGAGCCAGCATCCCAACGTCATTCACCTGGAGGAGTGCATCTTGCAGAAAGATGGTATGGTGCAGAAGATGTCCCATGGCTCCAGTTCCTCCCTTTATTTACAGGTACATGAAGCTGAGGTAACGGGGTGGAAGTAATTAATACGGCTGTGTAGCTGGGAGGGAAGGAGGTGGGTAGCTAAGATCACTTTTTTGGAGGTGTGCTTCATTAGGAGAGGGTATCGTTCACATTGTTGACACCCAGAAATTATTTTATATCTTTAAAAGAGCGTATCTTTGAACAATCACCTGTATCTTGTGATTTGAAGCCATGCCACTCTAGAAGACTCTAGGATTTCTTTTTAAATGCGAATCTGCTTTGATGATTTGAGGAAACAGGAGGGGTAGAGCAGAAGGGAGGTGTTTTATTTGGTGGAAGCCCAGCTGCAGGGTTAATGAGCAGATGTGTGCTGATGTCTTAGGACAGAGCTCTGCAGAATTTCTTAATCTCAGATGTCCTTGGAAGAGGAAGTAACCATCTTAATTTAGGAAGCCAGCACTTAAAATTCTGTCAGAAATAATAAGTAATTGTAGCATGTGGTAAGCCATTTCCTTTTTTGAATAAGTAACTCTTAATCTCTTTAAAGAGAGGTACAGGTATGATAAATAAAGGAATAAATATCAGGTACTGACAGTGTCCTTTAAGTTGCTTTTCAGTTTCAAGATGCATATTTTTGAAGAATAAGTAGCTCTGGGAAGATCTTGAAAGATAATCCGATTCGTTCCCTCATCAAAAAACTGCCCCAACTACCAAATCATCCCCTGGCAGAAATTTGTGTCTCTGGTTTAAAAAGTCAGCAGCCTGCTCCGTGTTTGCTGTGTTATCCCTAGTCAGCTTTTAACATTTTGGGTTTTATTGTTGTCATTCCCGCGTGTCTCACGTAGGACCTTTTGTTATCAAACATTCATCTCTCAACCCTTCCTGGCTGTGGGGATCCCCTTGTGCCCAGCGCTGTGTGAGCCTGAGAAAGAGGATTCTTGCTTTTGTAAACTTCTTGGAGCTTTGGTCGTTGGTCCTGACCTGCTTTCATGAAGGGATTAGGGTAAAATAGCTCAAGGGGGAGAAATTACTGCCTTACCTTCCTAGTGCTTAGTGGATCTGTGAGATACTGCATCAAACTTGTGGACAGCTGGGTAGGGAGGAGCTTAAAAAAAACCCAGGGTGGAATTAGAAGGTGGGGGAGAGCTTCCAGAGGACGTTGGGTTTTGATGGTTAAAGAATTCAACCCGTGTCAGTCACAAGCACTGCAAATTGTTTCCCTGCTCCAGAGAGCAGAGGGGAGCAAAGGGCAGGGCTGAGCTGACTCTGAAGAGACCGGGGTCACATTTTAAATGCATATTTATGCTAAAAGAGAGAAAACCAGATCTCCCTTGGCTTGCCCTCTCCTCAGCCCAGACTACATTGCGTTACGAAGCTGAACCGGTGCAGTGTGAGGAGCTGGGTTGGGGAGTGGGGTCTTAGTGTCTCCTGAAGGGTTTTGGGACAGATGGGGAACTGGTGTCAGCTGAACTAAGTCGGTAGAGACCTAAACTAGCCCGGTCCTGTGGGGCTTTGTCATTGTCACAGACGTGGTGGTGGATTTTGTTGTCTGAAGGCTCTGCACTGAGACCCAAATAGCTTCTGGAGGGCTGTGTGGTGCTGCTCCTCACTTGGCAGAGGAGACTCCCTGCTGTCCTGCGATACCTTAATCTCACTGCTGCTGGCTGTAAACCCTAAAGACGTAGTTTTCTAGTTCTAACATGGATTTGCTGTTTTAAGTTGGTCTGGTTTGAGTACTAGTTGGGCTCACAATTGAAGATAGCTATAAATTGCCTAGTAATTTTGCTGTTGGAGGGAAAAGGTCACGTTTTTTTAAAGCATTTTAAAATGCCTCTCTAGGTATTAATAGCTACCTTAATTTTTGAAAGTCTGTAGGAGCTACATGTGCTTTAGTATAAGGCAGTTTACTCCTAACAATTCATTTTGAAACTTACCTTCTAGAGCATGCTAAGAGCCACCTCAGAGGAGCTGAAGAGGCAGATGCGTAGTTGTGTAAATGGGATTAGCAGAACTGATGCCTTGTTTTAATTTGCTTTTTCTATAAAGCAGCTATTAGACCTGGCTGCTCGAGCTACCCACTGCTTGTATGGTAGAAAATAGCTGGTGGATCATGATGGTGGGAAAGGGGTTTGGTGCAGCAGCTGCTGAGCTGTGCCCATAGATTAGTGTTCTCCTGAGATCCTTGTTTTAACACCTGCTGGAATCCATTCACGCGTGAGGAACGGAGAATTTAAAAGCTTTAAAAATCTACTGTGGCACCACTTCATCAGCAGAGGACGAACACAACCCCCTGGCACTGTGCAGAGTTACTTGGTGGGACTTTGTTTGCACATGGAAGTTGTTAATGAGATGGGTGGGACGGGCTTTGTTGGGGTGGGACAGTGTCCAGCTGAAGCAGATGGGAGTGCAATGGCCACCTACTATCTTTCCAAATACTGTTATCTGGGTCTAGCTTCTGGGCAGGAGTCTGAACTTGATATGTTTCTCACCCACAAAAATAAGGAGGCTGTCGAATACATTGTGATTTTTATTTTATTTTATTTTACATCAGAAATTTTACATCAAGTTTTATTTTCACCAGTTGCAATATCTTGCTCTCTGGATTGTCGAGGGGAAGATCCAAACTTCATGCATTTTTTAATTTTTTTTTTTCCCCATCGTGGCTTTATATTCTTGTGACCATCGGGTAGTTATGACGTTTCTTTTCCTTATTGCAGCTTGTAGAGACCTCATTAAAAGGAGAAATAGTCTTTGACCCCAGAAGTGCTTATTACCTCTGGTTTGTCATGGATTTCTGTGACGGAGGAGACATGAATGAGTATCTTTTGTCCCGAAAACCCAACCGCAAGACCAACACCAGTTTCATGCTCCAGCTCAGCAGCGCGCTGGCGTTCCTGCACAAAAATCAGATTATTCATCGGGATCTCAAACCTGACAATATCCTCATCTCTCGGAGCAGGATGGATGCCAGTGACTTGGAGCCTACCCTGAAAGTAGCCGATTTTGGGTTGAGTAAAGTATGTTCAGCCTCAGGACAGAATCCCGAAGAACCAGTTAATGTCAATAAGTGTTTTCTATCCACGGCCTGTGGGACTGACTTTTATATGGCCCCCGAAGTCTGGGAAGGACACTACACTGCCAAAGCAGACATCTTTGCCTTGGGGATTATAATCTGGGCCATGTTGGAAAGAATCACGTTCATAGACACGGAAACAAAGAAAGAACTTCTGGGGAGTTACGTCAAGCAGGGGACAGCCATCGTGCCCGTTGGAGAGGCCCTTTTGGAAAACCCCAAAATGGAACTGCTCATCCCTGTCAAGAAAAAATCCATGAATGCTCGGATGAAGCAGCTGATCAAGGAAATGTTGGCTGCCAACCCCCAGGACAGACCTGATGCTTTTGAGCTGGAACTACGATTAGTCAACATCGCCTTTAAAGACAGCAGCTGGGACACGTGACCGGCCGGGGCCCTGTCTCCCCGTTGGAGCCACTTCTCACCAACCTGAGGGTGTGATTTGAACAGCCAGTAAAAGAAAGGAGCCTAAACTCAAAAAAAAAACCTGCAGGGTGTAGTTGAATCTCTCCATCTCCGGGGTTTCATCCATCCTACCCGACGTGGAGTCGGCCGTTGCGTTACCGCTGCGGGGCTGTGTATAAATACGAGGGGGCGATGCCACGGTGCTCGTTTGTGTAGGCTGGCAGCAGGGTGTCCCAAGAGCTGAGATACTATTCCCAGTACCATGGAGTGGTGTGGAATATTCCAGTTTCCAGTATGTGGAGTATTCCAGTACATTCCAGTTTCCTATGTCAGTATTAGGAACTCTCATGGGGGAAAGAAAATTTTAAAAAAAAGAGATTTGCATGCTGGTAGTGCAGATCTCGAGACTTGATAAAGTCATTGTGTGTATATATTTATGTATAGGAGTGACTGGGAGTGTATGCCACTTTTTTTTTTTTTTTTTATAAAATTGTTTGCTACGGGTCTGCGTGATTGGGGTCTGCTAGAAAACTAGGTGAAGAGGATAGATGAGAAGCATTCCTTCTTCTCCAGGCCTGGGTCATTTTGTTATTTATTTTTGGTATCTAATGTCAAAGATAGGGTCTGAGACTTGACTTTGTAGATTAAAAAAAATAAATAAATGCAATGCAAGAGGATCAGCAGTTTTCAAAAGTGCTGTTGTGACCAAGCTTAGCACTTCACGAGCTCGTCGCCGAGGGAGTCAAATTCCAAATGTATGCAATCAGGTGCCAGCACGTTGGCTAGTTCATTAATAATTCGATTTTGCTTTCCTCTAGTAATCAAATACTTTATTAATCAGTTAATCTAGAGTTTCACAACTCGCTCTCTACCCTTGGATCTACAATCCAGCAGCACCTTGAGGATTTCTAAGAGCAGGGTGGCGTGGGCTCAGTTCGTGGAAGCGTGGGCGAGGGAGTGCAGCAGCATAGAGCATTAGTTATAAAAATTCTTCAAAATAGGATTTCTACACCATTTTCCTGGTAACTGGAGAGCCCGTACCAGTCGTGTGCTCTCCCTTTCTGGCACTGCCTCTGACCTGATGAGGAGATAAAGGGGTGACTGTTTGTCTTGTGAACACACCTTTTCTCAAATACAGGAGAAAACTTCCGTGGTGTGTAAAAGGTCTCTCCGATTTGTGTGGCAACCTTGGCCTGCCTTTATTTATTTGTTTTCCTCCTTTTAAAGTACTTAATGCTTATTTAAAAGCAGGGATGGTAGGCTGGAAGGCTGTGAAGCTGTCGTAAGGCTGTTTGTCCCAGCTCTTGTTCCACAGAAGCAGAGGTTTCCCCGGGGTCACCTGATGCCCAGGGCAAACAGAAGCTGCTTTGTTCTCTCGGGTGCAGGGCTGTGACCTTTCTCATCAATTTGACCTTTTGGAAAACATTAGAGTCTTAAAAACTGCCTTTAAAGCTGCAACAAAGGCCAGTTTTCTTAATAAAATCAATATAATGTTTTTTTTTTCTTTCCCCCCCCAAGTCTTACCTGAAAACTTCCTTCTATAATTTGCCTCTTGGATACTCTCAGTGCTGTGGGAGAAGTTCTGATCAGTCAGTGTTTATTCTGCCTGAGCGTGAATAAGCAGCACAACTAAAATATGCCTTTTTTTAATTCTTCCAAAAGCAAAGGATTCTGATTCTGCTAAACTGCTGGTTCTTACCTGGTGCTGTGTAGAGACAGTTCCCCCCAGGGCCTTAGTCCTTAGTTCTTGTGATTTTACTTCACTTTATCGTTTAAGGCAAGTTGTCTAAACAGCGATTATTTTTTTTCCAGACCAATACACTTTGTCTCTAAACAATGTTTATTGTTTAGAAGACACGGTACAAGTGACTTTCAGAAGACAGTGTTCCTGACTAGAGCAGAGCAGCCTTTCCTTCAGCATAAATTGGCAGGGATGGAGGTGGCTGCATCGTGTCTGGGACATGCTGCCTGCCCGGATGTCCCCGCGTCGCTCCTTCCCTGCAGGGAGCTCTGTCTGTAAAAGAAGACTTGGATCCTGGGAGTAACAACAAGGAGAAATCTATTTATTAATGTTCTCCAAGTGGCAATTTGCCTCTTCACCTATTTTGTCTCAGTTCTGTACAACTGAAGCCTCGGCTTGTTACTGAAAGGAGGAAAACAAACCTCTTGCTGCCTGTGCCACCCTTTCCAAATGGTCATTCCACGAGTGAAGTTTGAGGAGCCTAAGTCATTTTTCCACAGTAAACTTGAGAGCATTTCAGAATACCTTTCTAACTTCCTCTCTTCTCTTGCCTATGTACAAGTCAGAACCGACTGTGCTCTCTCAGAGTCTGAATCTACTACAGAATAACATTAATTACCTTGAAGGCACTTTGCAAATCATCCCGTTCTGCTCTGAAGTATTTGGGAGGGTGAAGGTGAAATGTGCTGCCTGCCCTGCAGAAACGAGTGCTAGTGAATGGCACAGGAAAGGTGGTTTTTTTGAGTTGGGTTTGGGTTTTTTTTGACTCCCAAAGTGTTTCTTTTGCACTGATTTGCCACTTTAAAGGGTGGGGGTACCTGAAATCCCTCTGATGGTGCTTAGCCTTGCTGTTGGGTGACACTGAGTGTTTCCTTGGTTGACACTGAATGGTAGTCCTTCATGTCTGTGTTCTGTTTGAGTTATTTTTTTTGTGTTGGTCTGAGGTCTTTGTTTTAAAACAAACTTTGATAAATCAAATCATTGTAGCAGCTACAGAGTTAGTCACCAGCGTGACACAAAGTCAAGATACTTTGCAGCACTCAGAAAAGATTTTTTTTTTTTTTCCCCAAATCTTTCTTTAAAAACTGTAAAATATATTTTATGGAGAATTTATAATGAGGAAAATTATTGTGTAATTTATTAAGTTCATGACTGTTTTTGAAATAAAATCTGAATTTCAATGAAGCATTTGAACTTGCTACAGAGAGATGCTTTCTTCTCCACCAGGATGATGGGGGGGGGGAGGTTATTTGGAATTAACTGTAATAATTCATTGCAGTCACAATGTAGGTGACCCTGGGCTCTGCTGTGTGTCCCTCCTGCTGGCTCTATCAGGGGGTGCAGGCTCTGGGGGTTCAAGCAGCTGTGAAGGGGCTGGAGGTTTGTGAGGAACAGTGATCTCATGTGGCCCGAGAAACCTTAGCAATAAAGGTGAGGAAACACCACGACCTCTCCTTGATAGCGAGGCCTAGTAGTCATTTGCATGTTTTAATTAACAGCACTTCAGAACAAAGGGCTGTGCAGGCTGGGAATGGGAAGAGTGTGAAGTGGAAATGCCATAAATTGGTTTGTTTTCTCATTTCTTTACCCCCTCCAACAAACCCAAACCCCGTTATCTCCTGTGTGCCCGTGTCCTTGCATCGTCCCCTGCAGATTCCTGGTCCCCACCCGGCAGGAGCCCTGGGGCTGAATCACTAAGTCAAGGCCAAAGAGAGAAAGGGATTGAAATTTACATTATTTTTTATTAAAGGAACCAAGTGTCTTAATTAAAGAGCAAGTCACACCTCTTTGGTTAGGTGTAAAAGGGGCGATTTTAAATATAGACGCAGGCTATTGGTTCCTCCCCCACAAAATGAAAAAAACCCTAAACTTACATAATTGAGAAATATCTCAGCCATGGAGAGGGGGGGGGGAAGTCTCCCCAGGACATGCCCTGCTGCAGGAATCGGGTGTAACTAAGGCTCGGATCACCCAACCCCTGCTCAATTTCCCTCATTTTGCCAAATGCTGAGTCCTCGGGCAGGGCTGGGCTGGGGGAACTGGGTTTGTATTTGTCTTTATATTCGGCCTTTGCTTTGGTTTAAACAGAATTTTCCTTCACACCAGCCAATCCCAGCCCCTGTGCGAGGGGGTAAGGGCAGGCATTCACTTTGTGGTGGAGATAAAGCCCCGGGGGGCCACTTGCCCACCCCTTGGAAGGGTGCCCTCGCTTCAGAGAAACAATTTCCCCCCCTGCTCCTCCCTCCTTTCCTCCCTCTCTCCGTGCTCCTGTGGCCTTTGGACTGTGGGTGGCACAAACGGCCACCTTTTGGGACTGCTTTTCCCTTTGTTCCACCGGCCTGTCCCACGAATCCCCCCGTGGGACATCGATCCTTAAGAGGGTTTTATTTTTACAGGGGCAAAGAGTTCTCCCACAGAGAACTAGTTAGTATTTTAAACACAGATTATTTAACTGCTGAGCACTGATGGTTTCGTTTCCCTTTCGGGTCCGGGCGGCCCTTTATGCAAAGTGCAATTTCTGGTCTTCAGGGCAATGAAGGGAGAGGGACGTGTCTGAGCTGCCACAAACCCCCCCCTTCCGTGGAAATACAAGACTGAGCTGTTGCTGCTCTCTGTTCACAGGCTCCGTCAGCATTTTTGGGGAGTCTGAGACCCCCCCCAACTTGTTACAAGCTGAGCAGGTGAAGCACAGAGGAATGGAGTGACCTGAAGGATGAGCTGGCACCACCACCGCGTCCCTGCGAGAGGAGCCACACGTCCTTGTTAAATCCCTTTGTTCCCAGATGAATTTCCAGATTATTCGGGTGCCTGGAGCAGAAAGCAGTTGCCTCAGGGCTGCAGTTTGTAAGGAGCAGCCAGGACCTGTCTGGGCTGACTCCACAGGTGGTGGCTGGAGCTGTGACCGCTGTTTTTGGGGTGGCCCCACGTCCCCAGTTCCCCTCCCGTGCTCCAGCAGGTACAGTGTGCTGGAGGACACAGCCGACTTGGTTTGGGTTTTCCTAGAGAGGACGGAGGAAGAACCACCCAGAGCGTTGCAGGTGCTCGGAGGCCTCTTTAATCCCTGGGGTTTGAGATGAAAACCAGACACAACCCAAAACCCTTTGCGGGTCCCTCATGGCGGGGGGTGGGTTCCTCTCAGATGGACGGTGGGGAGGCTTCCCCCCAGTCCCAGCAGCTCCTTCCATCTCTCCCCGTGGTCCCAGTACCGACCTGTGTGGCTTTGCAGACAGACACTGGGCAGCCATCAGCGTGGCCAGACGTTGCCCACTGTGGCCTTTGCAGCCCCCCTTGGTGGGTAGGAATCTCCACGATGTCTTCTCCTGGGGCCAGCTGCTGTCTAGCTCCTGCTTGCACGAACTTGTGGGTGTCTGCCCCAGATTAGGTGGCGGTTTCAGATTTATTCATGCTGGTTTTGAGCCCTGGGTATTTTTAAACTCGTATAACAAGTCTTCTGCTCCTGCCCTCTCCCCAGGGAAGGTGCCTGCACCCTGGGCCCTCGCTGGCTTGCAGCTCCCGTGGGCACCTCTCCAGGCGGTGGCCTTTGCATGGACCTCAGACCAGAAAGAGCTTTTTGTGGGGTTGTGAAAGTGAACCAGCAAGTAGGAACAGATGGCTGTGTTATCGGGTGCTGCAGCCCTGCCTGCATCTGGCCTTGGTGGAGTTAAAGTGATATTTTTATTTTTAAAGGAGAAACACATTCTGGAAAGGACTCAATGGGACATGGTTGGCTTCAGTCCTCCAGCCTTGGGCTTCCCCTGCCTGCTCGCCAGGAGCCATCGGAGCCTTGCCCTGGCTGTGCTGCTCCTCCAGCCTGATGTGGGGGTTCTGGGGTGCGGGTGTAATTAACAACCCTCCCCCTTGCCATGAGCTGGGAGGGGGCAGGGCTGGCAGGGGGCAGTTTAACCGGGAGCTAGACATGCTCTGAAAAAATGGTGTTGGAAAGAGGATCTGTGCTCTGGGACTCGTGACCTTTGAGGACTTTCTCAGACTTTTCTCGCCCACCGCAAGGGCTGGAAGTTTCCATTCCTGGCCCCAGCTGTGGCTGGGTTTTATCCCAGGGCTGCTTTGCTTTGTTGGCTGGAGCCAGGAGGGGAGGGAAACAGAGCCCCAGGGAAGAGCGGGGAGCACCTTAAATAAAAAGAAGGGACTTTGTGCATCCGTGTCACTAAGAAACGCCACCTGCTGCGTTCACAAGAGGCTGATTAATTGGGTAAACCCCTTCCTAGAAGCTGATGTGACAAATCCCCCATCGCCTCCCCAGGGGAAGCCGAAGCTGCCTGGGATGCTGATGCCAGGAAGGGCTACTCACACCATCCCTTTTTTTATCCTGAAGGGAATCTGCCTTGTCCAAACCCAAAATTCAGCAGTAAGTGCCTGGTGAGTGCTCCGAAGACAGCCCTCCGTCTGCCCGGCTCCAGGGTAGGAGCATCCCCTGGGAACACCCCACATCAGCTGGAAAAAGGTGAATCCAAAGCTGCTCTTACTCACTTGTGGCTTTACTGGAACAGCTGCCGGGATTCCAGCTTGGAAAATAAAACCTGTCCTAACGATCAGTGATTCATATTGCCTGGAATTAAAAATAAGGTCCTGTCAGCTCCTGCGTGGGAGCAGAGGGGCAGATCCCAGGGCTGCCCTGGGTTTCTCCATCACTCATCCCCATCCTTTTCCCCATCTTCCTCTGGAGAAGGTGGGGTTTGCTCCGTCGTGGCCTCATCCTGGGCACGCAGCTGGGTGTGCTGTTCTTCTCCAGCTTTATTAGTAGGGAATAACTGGTTTGTCCCTTCCGAGCTTTCACTGGGATTTCTTTCCGGTGCCGGCAGAGCTCGGACAAGCCCCGGGGCCGTTCTCATCCTGCTCCATTTCTGTCAGCCCAGGAGTCCTGGCTCCAGCCCCTTCCCGGCACCGCTACGCCCGGAGGTGCTGGATGCTGACCCGGCCCCAGTTCCCAGCACTGGCTCCCCAGCAGCGATGCTCTAGGAAGGAACTGGGGTGGGGGCCAGCAGCGCTCAGGGACAAGTCCCCTCTCAACCAGGAACAGAGAGCCCTGGGCCAAATGCCACCTCTTTGTCCCCGTTGGAGTCTCCTGGTCCCCTCTGTTCCTAGAGGCAGCCTGGGCTGGGCTGTACCCCAGCTCTCCATCCATCCTGGCTGCCTGGAGGGAGCTGGTGGGTCCCTAGGGAGCACTGGGAGCTTTCTCTGACCTGGCTCCAAGGAGCTGGGAGCTGAAATTAGGGTGCAGGGTGTCCTCTGGGGAGAAAGGTGCCACCTTCATGGCCCCCCAGGCAGGTGCTGGGGATGGAAGGGGGCTGGGGGCTGCCCCTGCAGGAGCTCTCATCCCTCAGGAAGGGGAGAGGGCAGCGATAAAAATAACCTCTGGGCCAGCTCCAGCCCTTTGTGGCTTCCTGCGATTTACAGCCCTTTCCCGGGGGGAAGAGGAGGCAGGAACTGGCCTGGCCCGGGGCTGGCTTTGACCCTTTCACCACCAGTGGAGAAGGTGCCAGAAGGACCCTTTCTCCCTCCTTCTCCCTCGCCAGCTGGGGCAGGACCCTGGGGCAGGGGACTGTGGTGGGCTCCTGCTCCTGAGCTGCACCCAGCATCTTGGAGCGGGGGGGATGTAGAAAGAGAAGCCAACAAGAGTGGACATGATTTTCCTGCCCTATTCCTGATGCCCTGTGTGCTGGGGGGGCAGAGAGGCTCAGTCCTGCCTGGGAGGAGATCTCTGGGGCAGATCCCAAAATGCTGGCTGGGGTCCTGTAAGGAGGAGGAGGAGAAGGAGAAAGAAGGAGAAGAAGAAGAAGGAGGAGGAGGAGAACTGGCAGAGCTGAGCTGGAACTGCTGGAGAAGGAGGGTTAACTCTGGCTGGGCAGGGGCAGGACCTTGGGTGTGAAGGCTGCAGCTGGGGCAGGGGGGTCATGCTGCTTGGGTGGGCGAAGAACAGGTTCCTGCTGACGGAGCTGGGCTGGCAGGGGTTAACAGGGTGGCTCTTCCTCTTCCTCACCATCTATATCAGGCTCCTGGAGGCCCAGGGCTCAGTTTGCTGCTGACACCAGAGGGGCAGGAGCTGAGAACGGAGCATCCCCGCATCCCATCCCCGCATCCCATCCCCGCATCCCATCCCTGCATCCCATCCCTGCATCCCTGTGTGGGCTCAGGTGAGCAAGAGCGTCCTCGGCACAGATCCTGGCAGCGGGGCTGGGCTGGGGAGCATGAGGGCACACTGGCACGGGCAGTCACATCCTGGGCACGCAGGCTCTGCCAGGGCAGGTGACGGGACCACGTGCCAGGGCCACCTTCCTTTGAACCACTGCAGGCTGGGGGGCTCATCCCTTGGGACCACAGACCCAGGCAAACTGTGTGCCTCAGTTTCCCCATGACACCAGGGGTGGATGCGGTGTTGGAGCCCGTGGGTTCTGTGTGTGGAGGTGTGTGAGAGCTCCTGGGCTGTTTGCTCTCCGCGTCCCTGCTGTCTCCTGGGGTTGGCTGCTGGCGATGGGATGTCCCTTCACAGCTGTTCAGGCCTCTTTTGCTCAGCAAAACCATCTGCTTTGGGCATTTACAGCCCCCAAATCAGGCTCTAGACTCCCTTCCCCCAGCACCCACCTCCACTGCTGGCCCTGCACCAGCTCAGGTACAGGTGGGCAAGAGCTGTCATACTCCAGGGCTAATAAAAGCCCCTTTGCTGCATGGTCCCCATGCATTGAGCAGGAGAAGTACCCTGAGACCCTGGCCCAGGTTGCCCAGAGAAGCTGTGGCTGCCCCATCCCTGGAGGGGTTCAAGGCCAGGTTGGAGGGGGCTTGGAGCAACCTGGTGTGGTGGGAGGTGTCCCTGCCCAGGGCAGGGGAGGTGGGACTGGATGATCTTTAAGGTCCCTTCCCACCCAAACCATCCTGTGGTTCTAGGATTCCCTCCCAGGCAGCTGAGCTCAGCCTGGCTGTGGGGAGCACAGCACAGAGACCCCAAAACATCCCCCAGCCCCTGCCCCGCTGCCGTCACGCCGGGGCAGCTCGCCAGCTCTCCCCTGCACGGGCTTTGTTCTGCCCACCCTGTGCTGGGAAGGATAAGGCAGCTGGCTCCGGTATTTTTTCCTGTTGGAAGCGGCTCCTGGGATGCGGCTGAACCGGCGGATGCTCGGCGCTTCTCTCTTCCTGCCCGTGGCTTGTTCCTGCCTGGGCTGGCAGGACTCGCCGCCTGCCTGCGTGGCCGAGGGATCGAGGGGACCCCCCAGCTCCGCTTTGCCCCCCCCCCCATCCTCCTTTTGGTGATGCCGCAGCCTCGGTGCTGACCCCGCTTCTCCTCTCCCCTCCCAGGGCCAAATCCAGGAGCCGAGTGAAGCTTTGGGGACCCTCCCCGGCCGCAGCACCGAACCCACCCAGGGGGGAGCAGAAAGTCCAGGGGTGCCATTTTGGGGCTGGGAGGTGATGGTGCCCCTGGGCAGCCCCCCTCTCGCCGTCTGCGCCTCCAGCAACCTGCGCCTCATGGCCCCCGGCCACAGCTCCCCCCTGGCCTGGCTGAACCGAGGCCCCGAGTGCCCGAGGGAACCGGGGGGCAGCGGGGGCCGGGTGCCCAGCGCCGTGGAGCGGTTGGAAGCCGACAAAGCCAAATACGTCAAATCCCAGCAGGTCATCAACAGCCGGCAGGAGCCGGCGCTGAGGGGCTGCTCCCCCTGGCTCTCCCCCCGTGGCCGGCGTCTCCTGGCTCGCCAGCAGTGTAATGAGTTGTGTCAAGGCTCAGAGCTGAGCCGGGAGGGTCCCAGGAAGCTGCCGTGCCCCCAGTCCCCTGTGTCACGCCGGAGCGGTGGCAGGCGCCTGCTGAGACCTGACTCGCTCATCATCTACCGGCAGAAACGGGACTGCCCAGGAGGGGACAAGGAGAACGCCAAGGGCTCAGGGCTGGTGCGACGCCTCTTCCAGGGACCCTTCAGAGACAAGTCCCCTGGTTCCCCCCCAGCCAGGAGGCTGGGCGAGGGGTCACCGGCCCCCCAGAGCCCTGAGACCCCCATGCTGTGGGTGCCGGCGGAGAAGGAGGAGGTGAGGACGCCGGGTACCAGCAGTGGTGGTGGCAGCGGTGGCATCTTCTCTCTGCCTGGCAGCCCCGTGGCACAGACCCCCCAGCCCCCCGGGAAGCAGGCACTGGCTCTGCGTGTCTCCCTGCCGCTCTCCGAGCAGGAACGGTTCTTCAACTACTGCGGGCTGGACCGGGCGCTGGTGGAGCTGCTGGGGCAGGAGAGATTTGGGCCGGCGGGATGGGACAACACCTCGACCAGACTCCCTGGATCCTGCGAGTCGGAGCCCGGGCAGGCCTCAGGGGCCAGCAAGGGGGATGCGGAGCTGGGTGAGGAAGAGCAGGACGCCCGGCCGGGGTCTGCCGTCTCGGTGGTGGAACGCAACGCCCGCGTCATCAAGTGGCTCTATGGCTGCCAGAGAGCCTGGGCGGCCGCCAAGGAGTCCACTGTCTGAGCAGAGGCAGCCCTGCTGGGGATGAGGACACCCCTGTGTGGGTCCTTCTGGCCGGACATGGCCCTTTGTCCTTGCTGGTTGTGGCTGCTGGGCTGGTGACATCCATGGTCCTGGTGCCAAAGGGGCTGCTGCTGGCTGGGAGGGACACCAGGTCTACCCTACCCACCCACACCCCACAATGTCCCCCAGAGCCAGCAGGTCTACCCAGAGCTGAACACAGTGGGGGCACCCAAGGGGCATGTGGGGAAGGGGCTCCCCTGGGTGAGTCTCTCCCTGACCCCAGGGTCTAACAGGCTGCTGTCGCCCTGCTGTGACCCATGATCTCCAAGGGATCCCTTCCAACCATGAAGATTCTGTGATTCTATGTTCTCCATCTCCAGCCCAGAGGGGTGGGACGGGGCTGCAGCCCCCGTCGGCTGCTCACCTCACCACCAGCTGCAGGCGGGGGGAGTGGGCAGAGCCTGAGCCCCGCTTTGTGGGAGGCAGTTCCCACCCCACAGCCCCCTTCTCCCCAGAAAGGGGGAGAGCAGCACTCAATAAACCTGTTATTCTTTTTTGCTAGCCTGGCAGCGTGTGTGGTTTGTGTGGGCAGAGCCCAGGCCGGGTGGGGGGGGACGCTTCAGGGCTGGGGGTGGCAGCCCCCCACCGTGGCAACCACGCGATGGGCCTGCCGGGGGGGGCAACGGGCAGAGGGCAAAGAAAGCAGCAGGCAAGACTCAGGGAAAAGGGGCACCTTGGGGTCTTTAGTGTAGACAAGTCACCGAAACCCCCCACGGAGCCTGCGGGCATGGGCAGGGGGCTACCCACGCTGCTGGAGAGTCCGGCCGGGGGCTCCTCTAGTTGCCCTTGGGGGCACTTTTATTCCGGATTTCCGCCAGTTTGCCGGCCAGGAAGCCCCAGTGGAAGGCTCCTTCCTCCGGCTCCCGCAGGTCGCTGCCATCCTCACCTGGTGGCTCCCCGGGGCTCTCGTCTGGCTCCGGGGGTGACACCCCCTTGTCGGGCCCTGACACCTGCTGCCACTTGGTAGCAAAGAGATCCCAAAAACCGGGTGCTTTCTCAGAGGGGGGTGGCTCCGGGGGCGAGGTGGCCAGCGGGCTGGGGAGAGAGAGGGGTCGGGGACGTTGGGACAGGGACACTTCTCGCTGGGACTGGCCCTTTCTGAGCCACCCCCCCATGTCTCCCTCCCAGCCCAGTGGGTGTAGGGCAGGGAGGGGGGATCCAGGCTTTGGGGTGTCTCCCTCCCCCCCACCCCACTGAGCTGCAACTTACTGGTCTGCGCAGGGCTCCGGGCTGAGCAGCTGGTGCTCGTCCTCGCGGGCAAAGAGGGACGAAAGTGTCCTCCACCCTCGGGCACCCACTCCCTGCACCTGCGGGGGAGGCAGCACCGGGCTCACCGGGGACCTCCGGATCCCAGCGGGCCCCTCCCGACCCCCCCCCCACCCCTCGGCCTCCTCCTCACCTTCCTTGCCAGCTGGGATACGGGGCTGGATCCCTCCTCCATCAGCGCAGGGGGCTCGGCCGTCTCCATCAGCTCAGGGGGGTCTCCCTGCAATGAAACCCCCAGGTGAGGGCAGGGGTGCAGGCAGGGGGAGGGCAGGGAGGTCGGTCACCCCGCTTTGGGGGGGTCCCGGGCATGCTGGCACCCCCCTACCCTACCTCCTCCTGCAGCACCCCATCTGCCCGCGCCCCCCCCAGGGTCTGCAGCACTTTGGCCTTGTAGACCCGCCAGAAGCCCTGGGTCATGGTGAGGGGCTCTGTGGGGCCAGGAGCCGGGAGCTGTGGGGAGCGGGTGGGGTGTGGGGCTGGCCCCCCCACCCCCCCGCACCTCCCTGGTGATGATCCGGTGGCTTCATTAAAGTTTCAGGGGCTGCTTTTGATGCACAAAGGAGAACCTGAGCCCGGGCTGAGCCGGGGGCAGCGTGGGGGCGACCGCTCTGGGCACCCACAAAACCCCCTCGCCAACCCCCCTGTCCCAGCCCCCCCCCCCAGTGCCCCTCACCCACAGGAGACCCCTAGGGCTTGAGGCCACCCCAAGCCCCCAGTGCGGAGCAGGCGTTGGGGGCTCGGCGCCACCCCCGCCATGTCTCCCCCCATGTATAATTGATCACCCGGGGCGGGGGGGGGGGGGAAGGAAACCCGATCGGTGCGGGGATGCGGTGCGCTGAGTCCTCCCCAGCTCATCACACCAGTGACCGGGGCAGCCTGGGCCACCCTCACCCCCTGCCCCGAGGCCAGGCCACGCTGCGGGGACAGCCCGGGGACGGCCGCCACCGGGTGGCGGGGGAGGGCGCCCCTCGGGGACGCGCTTGTGTCCCCTCCCCGCGCTGAGACAAGGGGCCGGGCCTGGGGGGGCGTGGCCTAGTGGCTTCAGGGGGCGTGGCCTATCACATTATGGGCGCGGTCTTGACATATATGGTGTGTTTATGGGCGGGGCGCGGCAGGGAGGGGCGGGGCTTGCGGCCGCCCGCGCCTGCGCAGTGCGGCGGGCGGTGAGACCCGGCCCGGCGTGGGTCCGCCATGTCTCCCCGCAATGGCCGCCGCACCGGCGCTCACCGGGCGCATTCGCTGGCCCGACAGCTGAAGACGAAGCGGCGCCGCCGCGACCTGGACGAGATTCACGGGGACCTGCAGCCCGACAAGGCCGCGCGGCTGCTGCGGCAGGAGCCCGACCCCGACCTGCCGGGCTGCGCCCAGTTCTACTGCCTGCACTGCGCGTGCGTGGGCCGGGGAGGGGGTCCCGCACCGGGAGGGGGTCCCGGGGAAGCTGTAGGGCTGAGGGGAGAGGGCTTTAACCTCTGGGGGGCTTGCCCTGGTTTTGGGAGCCGTGGGACTGATCCTGAGGAGGGGGGTCCCTGGCCCCTGGGAGGGGGTTGTTCCAGTGCTGGGGGGTTGCTTGAGACCTTGGAGGGGGATTTGCCCTGGTCCTAAGGGGTCTCTGGAACACGGGAGGGGCTTGTTCTGGTCCTGGAGGGGCTTGTTCTGGTCCTGGAGGGGGTTGTTCTGGTCCTGGAGGGGGTCCCTGTCTCCTTGGAGGGGCTTGTCCTGGTCCTAGGGGGGGTTTCCTGGCTCCTGGGGGAGACTGGTCCCAGCAAGGCCTGGGAGGAGATCTTGTCCTGGTCTCGGGATGGACATAGGCCCCTGAGGGGAGCTTGTTCTGGTCTCAGTGGGGACCCTGTCCTGTGGGGGACTGGCCCCAGGGGTGTAGGGGAACCCTAGTCCCTTGGTAGGGCTCTTCCCAGCCCTGGTGCCATCTCAAAGCCCCCTGACCCCTGGCCTCTTATCCCCCCCCAGGCGTTACTTCGTGGACTTGAACAGCATGAAGGAGCACTTCAGGTCCAAGGTGCACAAGAAGAGGTAAGGGGGGGGACCTGAGCCCCCCCAGCCCCACTTGATCGGGTGGTGGGGTCAGTTCTGGGCCCCTCTAGTTTGGAGGAGCCGGGGTGGAAGGCTTCAGCCCCCCTTCTCTGCCTTTCTCTCAGGCTGAAGCAGCTGCGGGAGGCGCCGTACACGCAGGAGGAGGCAGAGCGCGCCGCCGGCATGGGCTCCTACATCCCCCCCAAGAAGGTGGAAGTGCAGACCCAGCCTCTGGAGGAAGTCGTGGAGATGGAGGCGTCCAGCTGAGCACGGACTCGGGGGGGATGGGGGGCCGAATGGCTCCACGAGGGCGGCTTCGTCCTCAAGCTTTGTGAGAAAAACACGCCTCGGCGCAGCCTGCACCCCTCCTCCCCACTGCCCTCCCCCACGGCCCTCCCCGCCGGGCACTAACGAGGAGACGGAGCCAGTGAGACCCCGGGTGCCCTCGCTGCGTGTCCTGGTTCTCAGGGAAGGGACGAGCTGCTTCGTCCCCAGCGCTGGCATGGGCAGGACTGCACGCTCCTCTCGCCGCTTTTAGAGCGGTTCCAGGCCTCTTTCTGTGGGTTTCACCCCCGTGAGTCACCCATTAAAATATGTCGACCAACAGGCTGGAGGTGTTGAGAGCTCCCTGTGAGTGTGACCCAGGTCCTCTGGAGGGTGGCAGCCACCCCTCAGGGTGACAGAGCGACCTCTCGGTGTTGTCCTCTTCCTGATCTTAGATGTCAGAAAGAAATTCTTTGCTGTGAGGGTGGTGAGAGCCTGGCCCAGGTTGCCCAGAGAAGCTGTGGCTGCCCCATCCCTGGAGGGGTTCAAGGGCAGGTTGGAGGGGGCTTGGAGCAACCTGGTGTGGTGGGAGGTGGGA
>BJBW01010856.1:0-36891 GCA_004320125.1 Scolopax mira
CGGGGAGTGGGGCTGGAGGAGCTCGAGAGGTCCCTTCCAACTCTGACAGTTCCATGATTCCATGATTCCGTGAACTACCAGGATATTCTCTTGGAAAGGAGAAAAAAGTAAACCCAAAACCCACTCAGGCCAGGGAGGGCAGGGGGCTGACTGCAGAACCACATCCGTGCCTCCTGGCTGCTGCTGGGCAGTGGCTGTCCCACCAGGGAGAACTTCTGGTGGAAGTGTAGGCTCACTGAGCATCAGATTAACTCTGTGCTGCTTTTGAACAAACAGGTAGGTGGTGGGGAAGGAACTGAGGAGGTCTGCTCTATCTGTTTTGTTCTGGCTGAAATCGGAATTACAGCCCGTCTGCTTTGGGGAAATTTCAACTCAGGATTTTGCAAGGTGTTTCAAAGTGAGCTTTGTAAGATCGGGTAGGAACTGCGTTAAGAGCTATAGTGTGGTTGTCTTCACAACAGTCTGAAGGAAAAAATAATTTACCTGAGTTATATTTGATTTGTGCATCTTGTGTGTTGGAAACGTATTTCTCATGGAAGCTGTGATGGAACTGCCGGTGATGGCAGCAGGCGGGAGACGGTGCCACTAGTGAAAAATTAATGAGACGAATGAATCTTTAATCTCAGTCTTTACAGTCTAATTTTTTGCTCTTATTTTCACTTCACCTGGGCTGCCTCAGTGAAATGCCTTATCGACGGAAACAGCGATATGCTTAGAAGCTGGAAAGGAGGGTTGTCTACCTGCCAGGGGCTGCGTGTGAGCTGCCGAGGAACGAGGAGGCTCGACTTTCTGTTTGCAAAGTAGGAAAGGAGGAAACGCTCACTGAGCCAGTGGGCAGACTGGGCTGCTGGGGCTTGTGTCATGCGAGGGAAAAGGCTTTTGCAACAGCCTCCTTCTGCTTGCAAAATCTATAAATAATTTGCAGCAGTTTTAGTTAATTGGGCCATTCCTTTTTTTTCCTCCCTTGTAGTCCTCCCTTTTAATTGGACTGCTATATGTTTCTTTCTGGCTCCAGTTTGCTTTGTTTTTGTCTGCTTCTAGCAAATCATTAATAATAGTTGTGTTTTGGCTTACCGGTAATGAAGAGGAGCTGGTACTACCTAGGCACCTCACAAGGGTAATTGAAAGTTAACTACAATTTGAAAAGCATCCTCTGGTTCTTAATTACCACGTAGTAACAGTACAGCACTGCAGCCTTACAAATAATTTAGTGGTGAGTTACTGAAGACATGACCTCATTTTATTCCTAGTATAAATTTTTAGAATGTAAAAATATTCTGTTTGTCTGCTTTCTAGAGTACTAATTAGCAGATGGCTGTCAAGGCTGTAATTTAGCTAAAGGTTTATCTACAGTATATTTACTACAGCAATGAAGGTGCTTGCTTGGATGGCAGTGGGTGTGACACACAAAGTGCTGTGCTCCCCCAGCGATAAATTGATGGCAAAACTGGAAACCAGAGGCGCGAGAAGGCTTTTTCACATCCTCCCCGGAGTTATAACTGAGCAATCCTTATCAAAGCCAGTTGTGGTACAAAAGTAAGAATGTGATGAGAAATTAGAAACTTGTCTTCTGCTCACAACAAGAGAAAGTAAAAAGCAGGGGTGGGGGAAGGAGAAATACAAAGTAGCCCCAGATATACCTAAGTTTTAGTAACTTTGCCAAAGGGAAAAATAGTGACATTAACATCAAATTAGTAGTTGCATTATATCATTGTCTTTCATGAGATGAAGCTCATAGCATTTCTGCATCTGTGTGTACATCTATGCTGAATTTCTTGTACCTCATGCAAAATAAGCTTCTTAGGAGTTTTGGGGTCTTAATTAAAGTAAGCACAGGTAAGGAGCTCTTCCTTCTCTGGGAAATGATGAAATATCCCAGAGACAGACAAAATCCAACCCCATGGGGTGTTCCAGCTCTCTCTCTAATGCCTCTGCAGCAGATTTAACATGGGATTTGAATTTTTTTATTTATTAGTAGTTTTACCTCCCCTCCCCAAACCTATTTATCCCACACTTGGTAGGAGCTGTACAGAGTGGGTGTCAGATGCTGCTACAGATGGGAGGTATGAATTCCCAGCCAATTTGCAAGCACCCCATCGGCTTGGCTACGGGAAACGAGCTCCCTGCAGACAGGAAGCCTAGTCCCTTGATGGAAGGTTGAGTTCCTGCAGGGATTTGGGGCTTTGGCCTAGGACAAATAACTGCCTTGTAGCTATATGACCCTGCACAATGCCCAGGGAAGCTTCACTATGGTCTACGATGCAGCTGAAGACCTCCAGGTTCTTTTAGAGACATCTCCAACAGCCCTGTGCTGAATGTAGCAACACCCAAGGTAATTCTCTGCGAAAGCAGCTAACCAACTCAGAGTTTAACTCCCACTTGCAAAAGTGACCTTGAACTTGGAGACACTCAGGCATTTACAGAGGTAGAAAGGCATCTGCAGGTATTTACAGCACTTAGCTTGCGGTGAGACGGGAGCCGATGGGATTTAACATCCCACTGGGCATCTGCTTATCTATCCTGTGCGTGCACAGGTTGTGATCTTGATCTGTAGACACCAAGAGGTGTGAATGATTTACTTTCCTCAGAAGGCATTTAGCAGGAAATACACAAGTCAAAAATATAGATTCTTTGACTTCCTGGCCAGCTACTGCCCAACATGAAAGAGGCATTCACGTTCTGTGTCTGGTAGTACAGTTAATTGGGCAATTCTGATTTGGGGGATTTCTAATGCTGCTGCAGGTGGGGCACAGGATTTCTGACCCTGTGTGTGCCCCTCTTTGGCTGCCAGGACTCTGATGCAGGGAAGTGCTTTCAGGGTATGCCTGAACGGTGCCTACATCAGGGTATGCCTGAATGGTGCCTATGAAATGGTGCCCACATCAGGCACCAATGTAGAGGGAGGGAGTGCTCTTGCTTGTCTGCTTTCCTTCCCCTAGTATCCCTCTGATACTCACCTAGGATATGGCCAATAGGGGTTCATTCAATAGCTACAGTTTTTACTTACCCATGACACTAACGGTTCAGTCTGTACTTGTCCTCCCTGATGAAGGGGTTTTGAATTTGCACTTTGCAGGAGAGGGTAGCAAGTTTTGAGGAAGGGGCTACCAGGTGAACCAGAGAGCAGCATCAATACTGCCCTGCCATCAGGGCTGTCATTCGGGGGAGAAAAAACCCCCTCTGTGTTCAGCTATGTCACACTGAATATTTAATGATGTCCTTAGCAGAATGCATCTGACTACTCTTTTCTCTCATTAAAATTTAATGTCAGATTCTTGATTCCGTGAAGTTTTTTTTCACATATGCAGTGGAAGTGCTTCCATTGAAGGGACTGAACCTCTTCCTACCCCACAGCAGGGTGCTTCCCCCAGGGCCTGGGACAGGTTTATAGGAGGTAAGAGGAGAGGGAGCTGAACCCAGGTTTCAGTTCACAAAGCCCTTTAGGCACTGACCTACAAAGGAGCTGAGCTGATGGTGCCCTTTTGCCACATTTTGAAATAAAAGGTTGGACATGTTCTTCAGGATGGATTTCTCCCAGAAAATGACTCAAGGCTGTGAATGAAGGACATTTTGTGCCAAGTAGAAGTACTACAGCCCTGGCAAGACAAGGACTTGGGACAGATTTCTTCAGCGCTTTCTAGTGCTTAGGTTATGTTATATTTTCAGGTATGTTATGCTATGTTATTATATTATTTTTTTTTGTTATGTTATGCTATATTTTCAGGTAGAAAATGCTTTGGGACTGAGACCTCTCAGTAGCCACAGCCCGCTCAGGGCACTTATAGCTCTACAATGTTGTTTATGTTTGCCATTAGATCAGTATAACAGATTATTAGATCATCATCTGTTCAGCTCCCTGTACAGAGGAAGGTATCTGTCTGGAGGTAATTGCATTTGTAACTACCAGGAAGGCCAAAGGGCAGCACGGGTCTTTGAAAAATAATTAGTTGTCTTAAATCTGGATTCTTAATGACCTTGGCAGTATTAATTCTTTGAAACCTTGGCCTTTATTAACTTCTGACCGCCTTGCCTGTTATGTGCAATAAACAGCTGATCTAGGGGGGGTATGTTTTAAAACTGAGCCCTGCCTGCACCACAGGAGATCTGCCCTATCTGCCTGTGGGAGCACCTGAGGCCTGGAGTGTCACCAGTGTGAAACTGACGTAGAGCCACACCGTGAGCTGCTCCTGCTTGGTGTTTACTCATATTCCCCTCCAGGAAACGACCCTCGCACGGGACAGGACAAAGTAGCTGCAAAGGGGAACAAATTTTAATGTCGTTGATGTTCTTCCACTGCACACACACCATGTATCACATATCAGCTGCTCAGAGGGAAAGCTTGGGACTTCAAGTGGAGTACAGTGGGAAAAAATTACTTTTTTTCTTTCTTTTTTTTTTTTTTCAAAAAAAGCAGATGTACCTTCTCAAGTATCTATTTATTTTTTGAATCAGTTGTAAAACATAACTCAGATATGTGGGATGAGCTTGTGGTGAGAATCATGTATTTCAGCAAATTAATTTCTGTGCTATGAGATGAAACAAGGCATAAAGATGCCGGGATATTTTCTGATCCGCTTGCTATTTTTGTGGCATCTTTGAAACAGCCTCCTGCCGCAGCTATGCGGACCCTAGAACATAGGCAAGCACTCCTTTACCCCAGCAAAATCCCACCAGGGTTGACAATCACCTGGATTCGCTGCTGCTGTTTGTGATCCAAAGCAAGGACACCCTGAGTTGGCGCCTCTTGATGCTCTATTGTGCTCTGCTTCAGCATGTGACAGGCTGAAGGCTGGTGACAATTTGGCTATTCACACAAAAGGCCGTGGAGGCCTTTGCTGCTCATTCTGTGCATTGATCTTTTCAAACAAACAAATCCATAGATGTCACTCACGGCCAGGGATTTGAAAAGGGCGGAATGAAAGATCTAGTTTGTAGCTTAATATCTCTGGTGGTTTGTAGCTTAATACCTGCCTTGTAAAGCGGCCTGCTGGGCAAACTACGGAATGAAAACTTCTCTGCACTTTGTGATATTTTAACAGAAAGAGTTCAGGTTGCTGCTAGGACAGTTTTGGTGGTTTTCTTTTCAACTGTTAAAGTCTCTTCAGCGCAACCACAGCGCCCGGGTTTGCCTGCTCTAAGCACTCGCCAGTCTCACAGGGGAATCTCCAAAGTGCAAATAAACCCAGAGTTTAATTTCCGTGAGGCAGCGGGGTCTGTGGGGGCGCATAGGCTTCACTAGCAACCCCTAAAACAGGGGGGGGGAACACCGGCAGCGGGGGCTCCCACAGCAGCACAGCCACATCTCGCTGGGCATGAGGGGTGTCCTCCCACCAGCACCGCTCGTTGCAGACAGAGGGTTCCTCTCCTTCCTCCTCGGCAGCCCACCTTGAGGAGGAAGCCCACCTTGAGGAGGAAGCCCACCTTGAGGAGGAAGCCCACCTTGAGGAGTCCTCGCGCTGCATTAGAAATGCAGCAGTCGCCTGAGGCGAAGACCTGGGACACAATCATAGAATCACAGGATGGTTTGGGTTGGAAGGGACTTAGAGATCATCGAATTCCAGCCCCCTGCCCTGGGCAGGGACACCTCCCACCAGAGCAGGTTGCTCCAAGCCCCATCCAGCCTGGCCTTGAACCCCTCCAGGGATGGGGCAACCACAGCTTCTCTGGGCAACCTGGGCCAGTGTCTCACCACTCTCACTGTGAATAATTTCTTTCTGAGATTTAGTCTAAATCTCCGGTTCTGATCCCTCCAGCTGGCTAACCGCCGCCTGCCCCAGCGGCTGCCGGGCGCGGGGTCAGGCTCGGCCCCCGCACCGCCCGGGACTCCGCACCGCCCCGGGGCCCCCGCACCGCCCGGGCGGGGCCCTCACCTGTGGGGGCGGTCCGGTCCCGCTGACTGACGCGTGGCGGCCCAGCCCCCGCGGGCGCGGGCGGCGCCTCGGCTGCCAACCATCCCGGGGAGGCGGCGGTTGCCGAGCCAGGGCGCGGAGAACCGGGACGGCCATGGAGCCCCCGACGGACCAAGGTAGGGAGGAGGGAGCGGGGTGCTGCCGCCGCTCCGCGCCTCGCTTCGCCTCAGGTGGCCCCGGGTGGCGGTGCCTGGTGGTGCCGGGAGACGGCGGTTCCGCCGGCAGCCCTTCCGCCGCCCGCACGCCCGGCCCCGACCTGCCCTGCCAGCCCGCGGCGGGCCCGGAGCACGCCCTGTCTGTCCCTCGGCGGCCCCGGGGCTGGGCGGGGGGGAGTTTCACCTCAGGAGCGAACTCCCGTGGCGGGAGGGCGGGCGGGAGAGGGCCCGCTGCGGTAGCTGAGGGCGCCGGGGGAGGCAGCCCGGCTGGAAACCGGCGGTGCCGCGGGGAGGGTCCCCCCGGCCTGTCGCACGGCGGAGCCTCCCGTCGCGCCCTCGGCTGGGAAAATGCGGAACCGGTGCTGGCTTCCCCCCGGGGCGGGCGGCGGAGCCCGGGGCGGCACCTCTCGGTCGTGCCCTCGGCCGTGGGTGCCGCCTCTCCCCGGGCAGGGGCGGTGGGTGAATCCCCTCCGGGCCTGGGGGGGGAAGAATAAACTTTCCGGTGGGGCGCAGGAGTGAAGGCGGGGCGCTCCCATCGCTCGAGTGTGTGGTTCTGGGCAGCCAGCGCTGCGGGGGGGTCGTTCCCTCTGAATTCTCCCCAGCCCGGGTGCGGGGGGCCGCCCCACGGCTCCGGGTGGAGGCTCCAGGGGTGGCACCTCAGGGCCTGCGTGGCGCTTCTCAGCTGCGGGGGGTGAGGATGGAGCTTCTTCACTTGCCAGGGGAAGGCTGTGGTCTGTCCTGGCTGCCGCGGTTGAGATGCTCTCCTTGACACGATGTTTTGCTTAAGAGTGAAACCCTTCGCAGCCCAGGGGAAGAGCTGGTGCCTCGGTGGGACCTGACCCGACCGCGGGCAAAGCAGGACCTCTTCTCTAGAAGCTTCTGCGGCGGAGGCAGGTTGTGTGTGTGTCCTGCTGATCCAGGCACCAGCCCGTGGATTTCTGCGGGGATGTGCCGAACGGGGCACCAGCTGCTCCCCGCTAACCCAGGTCCATGAGCCACTTTGTTCCTACACCAGTAGGACCGCTGGGCCCAGCTCGGCGTCTGCACCCTCGGACTGGGTTTGTTGGGTTTTTTTCGTGGGGACAGCAGGACGTGTTCCCGTGGGGCAGCGGCGGTGTGGGGGGGCAGCCCTGACTCTGTGTGGGTCCGGTTTGGGCACCAGCCTTGATCCATCTGTGAGCTCAGCTGCTTTGAGGATTGTACAATTAGCAGTGACTTCTGCTTTTTTTTCTGTACATAGAGAAAAGGGCAAGTTATCTTTGCTGAAACAGCCCCTGGGGAGAGGCTGAACCTTCGCAGGGATGTTCTTTCAACCTTTCTGAAGTCCTGTGTCTAACTTCAATATATACATTATAAAATAAACTTCCAGAAAACAATTCCCCCATCCCCCATAATTAAAAAAAAAAAAAGTACTTGGTTTTGCTTGCAAAAAAGTCTGTCAGTGGCTTGCTGTTGTTACTGGTAGTGCTGGTATGGTTCACTACTGGAAAAATAGGGATGAAGCCTCTGAAGTGGTGTCAAAACAATGTGCTGAGGAGACCCTGCCACTGAGTAGTCTCCTGAGGAATGGCACTAAGAGTCAGCTAGTGATGCTGTAGCTCCAGTGTTGTGTTTGGGGGGTTCATCTTGTGCTACACCAGCTCTTCATTTATGTAACCTGGTGTTTTTCAAAATCCTCTGGCTTTGTGGGACTTAGGAGTCCCAAAACACGACACACAATTTCTCGAGAGACTATGTAAGCCTTTCTTTTCCTAGAGCCTTGACTTGCACTTTGGGGCTGATAAAATGGACTTTAATGTTCCTTTTGCACAGAAAGAACTTGTTGCTGGCAGTAGGACAAAAGCTCCACCATTGTCCTAATGGACAAAGCTGCACCTTTTTCTGCTGCTTTGTTTGTTTTCTGTATCACTGGGTACTTGCAGTACTGTAGGTAAGAATATCTTTTTTCCTCAATGTGAAATTGTGAAATCAAACACTTGTGAGTAAATAAGAGCGGACAGCTGTTGACAGACTGCAAAGGAAGGACGATTTCACTGAACTGTAGCAATTTCACTGTCTGTAGCAATGACTTGAAGATGAAAAAAACAAATGCTGAAGCAGTTCTGTTGGCAGGTCCCTTGAACAGCAGCAAGTCTTCTCTTTGTGCAAAGCTCTGGGGGAAGGAGGGAAATGTCGCTATTTTTGACTCAGGCTGAGGGTCCTGGCTTGACAGGGGGGCGTTATGTGAGTTATTTAGTGGCCTCCCCCCCGAGCGTGAGTGAGGTCCCGCTGGGCTGGGGTCGGCACGCTGGGCTGGGGGGTGCTGGGGCAGCTGGTGCAGGAGCAGCTGTCCCTGCCCTCCCCACCACTTGGGTGTTGAAGGGCAGCTTTATTTGGGCTGGCAACCGGTTCAGGAAGGAGGTGGAGGAGGAAGCCTGCCTGGTTCTCCAGCAGTGGAGAGAGCCTGTTGCTTGTGGTGTGTGAGGATCTTCTGTCCCTGTTCCCCGTAACCAGCTGTCATGGTTTGGGCTGAGTTGTCCTATGATGCTGACAGATGCTCTCCCCCAGCTTTCTCGCTCCAGGAGAAAAAGGGGGAGAGAGAAAGAGATTTACTAGTTTAGAATGAACTAAACTAGTGAAATATTAATATTTAAAAGGAAATAATGAAATGGATCCAATACATACAAGACCATATCAAGCTCCCAGGATGCCAGTCCCATCACCAGCAGGCACTGGGGACGGCCCAGACTGGACTCAGCGAGGGATGGGAACTGTGTTCCAGCTCTGGAGTCAGGAACACACGGATGGGGATCAAAGGCAGATGGACAGACAGAGTCCTCTTTGGATGTTGGCCATTGGAGAAAGAGAGCTGACCCTTTGATCCCTCAGCTTTTACACTGAGCGCAGGGTAGGGAAGGCTTAGCTAAGGATCTGCTTCCTTTGGTCCCCCAAGGAGGCTAAGGTGTAACTGCTCCAGGCTTTTACAATCCCAGTAACATGAAATTGACGCGAGTCCTGTTTGTTCTGGTTGCCCACACCTGGAAGCCCTGTGAAACAGCCCATGGGTTTCCCTTTTTCCCACTGCAGATGTCTGTGTAAGCAAGAGGAGACCTTGGAAGCTGTGTCTGACCTTGCTGGCCCAAAAGGAAGCACTTCACCCTGCCTCCTGTGTAAGAACAGGCTGGACACGGGCCTTCCTCTGCTTGATCTGGGTACTTTGCTCTGTGGGCAAAGTGGGAACAGCTGATTTTTATGGCTGAAGTTGGCTGCCATATGTTAACACTTGTCCTAAAGCTGGCCTGGGCACGAGTGCTACTGAGCTGCTTTCAGCTGTGCCTGGAGCCTGGCCCCTTCCATCTGCAGGCGCTGGCAATAACCACAGACTGCACTACTCTGCCTTGGGAATTTTATTTGTATTCATTTTCTTCCTCCTGTCAATCTTGTACGTGCTTTTTTTTTCCCTTCCTGTGTCTTCTACAGTTGCTAAATACAGCAGCCCTTGAGTAACAGCCTTTGATTGGTGAGCCAGATGTCAGCATAGTCCCTGGAGGAGCTGGGTGGCAAAGGAATTGGGGCTGCTGATGCGTTCTGCTGGGTGAAGGCTGGGATGGCGGGAAGCTTTTATCCTCTTTCTTTATCACCCTTTGCTCCTTTAACAGGAAGGGGTCCAGGCCATTTTCCTGGGGAGGGAGCCCCTCAGCCAGTACAGACAAGTCTTGTGTGAAGTCAAGGGACTAGATTTGCCAGTAAAATCAATGCGTAGTTTGTGGATTGCTGATTCCTGAGGGTGCTGGGCATAACTGCAGGTAAGGCAGGAAATCAGCTGTATCTCTCTAAAAAGTGATGTTTCCATGGCAGCAGATACAGTGCAGGGAGTCTTCTTGAAAACCAGTGTTTTCTTGACCAGCTTTCAAAAGAAAAAAACCCCAAACAACTCCATTCTTAGTTTATCAGGAAAGAACAACAGTGTCAGCTGTGGAACTCTGTGCAGGAGACATCTGATGGATGTAGGATTTTTGATGATTTTCAGAGAAGCTTGCCTCAAGGTAGGCTGAAGGTAACCCCACTCTTGCCTCCACTGGTGTCTTTGTAATGTGGACGTTTCTGATTAGAAATTTGTTATATGGAGGAAGGGAGGTGTGTACCCTTAATCTTTTAATATCCTGCAGTGAGTTCGTAGAAGACTGTCAAACAAAGGGGCACTGAAAGGGAAAGAAAGCATTAAGCCAGATCAAGCATTAAATTGAAATCCTTTTGTTCAACCAAAACTGTCACTCTGTCAGCTTTAATTTAAGACTCCAGAGGGACAGTTTTCTCTCCTGTTAAAGGTAGCATCTTCAATTCCCTCGTATTTTGTTGTGTATTAGCCAGAGAAATTGGGAGCCTTCACTCAAAAACTGTGTGTTACAGAATCACAGGGTGGTGGGAAAGGCTGGTGGAGGCAGAAAAGCAGGGTTTTTTTGCTTTTCCTCCTCTAGCAGCTAGAGGGGAGTGGAGTTTCATCAGAGCCCCCTGAGCCTGGATATAGATGAGGAGGTGTGCCAAGGGGGGCAACCTGGGCTGAGTTGGTGTTTTCAGTCAGGTGCTTCCCCTGCACTTTGCTAGGATCAGAGCCCATGCTTGGTTCATGAGAAAAACCTCAAAAATGCTGAAAAAGAAGTTTTGTAAGTAATGCTTAGCTGCTCTTCAGCATGGTGAAACTGTGTGTTTCAGCTGTGAGCACTGGGGATGTTGTTCATGTCTGTTTTGCTTTGTTTGCTTTTTTTTAAAGTACTTTAATTAAACTATTAGCGAGAGTACTAAGATGGGTGAAAAGCAGTCCTAGTCATCCTTCTCTCTTTGGCTCTTCTCTGCCTAAACATAGAATCTAAGAGTCATACAATGGTTAGAGTTGGAAGGGACCTTAAAGACCATTGAGTTCCANNGGCAGGGACACCTCCCACCAGACCAGCTTGACCAAAGCCCCATCCAGCCTGGCCTTGAACCCCTCCAGGGATGGGGCAGCCACAGCTTCTCTGGGCAACCTCTTCCAGGGCCTCACCACCCTCAGAGTAAATAATTTCTTCCTCATACCTAATCTAAACTATTCTCTTTCATGTATCGCGTCAGGGCATTAGAAAGTCTTCATTAACTTGATCAGGACAGCAGAATTTAAAAGAAACCCCCCCCCGGCCTATGCTTCTGCTTGAGCCATTGCTGTCTGACGTTGATTGCAGAGCTCTAGAGCAGTCCAGCCCCTGGGAGTACCCATACAACAGTGGGCTCCTGCAGCCACTGGCAGGAAGGACTACATTTGAAGGAGGACATTTTTTAAACTTGCATTCTTTTGGTCTCTTGTAGTCTCCGCAGAGTAGTCTAGAGTCCTGAAATGTCCCCTCCTTTTCCTCACACGGGCTCCTGGGGTGGAGCTGTGCAAGGACTTGCCTGTAAGCATCCTTAAAGAAGCTGCCCTGTAAGAAGGAGCCAGTACTTCCAGCCCAGAAGAAGGGTCAGGGGCATGAAATGGGCACAGGTCACACTGGCTGAAGTGCGTCTTGCTCTCCAGTTGCTGCATTGCTCTGTAGAAGACAAATCCCTTCTGCACAGCTCAAGAGTGTTTTGCTTACATCTGAGGAGTCTTGAGAAGCTGAAGGCAGAGCAGAAGCCCCCAAATTAAGTTGCTGTTTTTAACTAATCTGCTGACTTCTCTCTGTGCTTTGATTACTGTTTGCAAAGCTTAGTTTTATGCCTGAACATAAAACTCGAGTCTGCATGACTGGACCACAGGCTGCTGCATGCTGTTCCCACAGCACCACTCCAATCTGTGCCAGGCAGTCCCTGCAGCTGATGTGCATCCAGGGATGAGGAGCATCAGGAGCAGCACCAGCCCAGTGCACAGGCTGGGGAAGGAGTCTTATTTAAATATTGACTTTCCTGTTGCCAGATGTCACTGTCTTTGCAGAAGGAAAACAGGCTGTTTTACTGCAATGTGCTTTGCTTGGAGCCCTGAGCTCTTAAAAGCATCATTCACGCTGTGTGGTTCATCTCCTGGACAAGCCACTTGTAGCATTGTGCTCTGATTTTTATATATATATATATATATTTATTTTTTTTTCTTTTAGAGGGGATTTAGCCGTCAGTAAAAGGATAGACCTGCAGTGAGTTGGTGTCTTTGTCTTCTCCCAGGACTGCTCTGGTGCCTGCCTGGCAGGCAGGTGTCTATTTTGGGTGTCTATTTTTGTCAGTTAGATTGACGGTTGGACAAGATGATCTTTAACGTCCCTTCCAACCTAGAAGATTCTGTGATTCTGTATTTGTTTTAGCTTTTTGTCCTCTGGGTTGTGACAGCCCTTTGTGCCTTGTGCCTCAGCAGACTCTTGAGGTGCCACACAGCTGTAGTGCCCTAAGTAGGTAGCATACAGGCCCTTGAGCAAGGGATCTGTCCTGGATCTACAACATTGCCATGTGGTCTGTCACCACCTTTGGAGTCACTTGAAGGAGCAAGGTGTGGAAGGTACTGCAGAGAATCCCAGAGAGATAACTTGAGGAGAGACAACTCATAAGTCAAGGACAAAGCAAGCATCAAATAAAATAACTAAACTTCCATAGTTTAGTTACAAGGGGTCTTATTTCCTGCAAGGTGGTGGCAGCAGCATTTCTGAGGGGTGTGATGGCTCCTTAATAAAAATACCATCCCTGGCTAAAGTGTGTGCTTGGGGAATGACAGCTGGGAACAAGCAGTATGCAAGTCAGTGCTTGGACTTTCGCCTCCTCGATATCCTGATCCAGTTTTTTTCTGGCAATGCAGAATGAAACGTTGTGAATTGCATTAGTAATAGCTATTTAAACTCTGAATTATTTAGAGTGGTTTCTGTGCTGATGGCCAAGCTATGATGTGCCAAAACTAATGCAACAGTGACCTGCTGGGTATCAGCTAAACCAATCCTTAAGCATAAAGTTTGAAAAAGTTTACCACATTAATCCATTAAACTTGGACTGGAGCATAACCAGTGCTTAGAGTGGCTATGAATATATGTATTTTTTGTTTGATGTTTACAGGTGTGAAATGGGGTATATGATGGGCTATCTTGTGTGATAGGGAATGATGCTAAACTTAGACTTCACTTAGGAGTGCAAAGCTTTATTCTTGGGGTTCACAGTGATGCTTAGATTCAGGCCAAATGCTGCCAGGAGGCCATTAGTAGGAACAACTCCGTGCAGTTCTGGACCAGCTGCTCACTGAAAGCAGTGTAAGTGTGCTTTCTATAACAAACACACCCCCCAAACCCAAAAAACCTAAAACCAACCAAACAAAAAAACCCCACAAACAACAAAACCTCTTTCCCTTCTTTCTCCCCCCTTCCTCCCCTCCCCTACAAGTTTGAGAGCTGAAGCTCAATTTCCTTCAAGGCACACCCTTCAAACTTTGATCTTTCAAACTTTGATCCTTCGAGTTCACTGAACTTCATCCTTCCCCCTGTAGTTTCCATTGTGTCGACTGTACCAGAATCAGGAAAAATGTCTGCCTGACTTTGTGTTCGTCTGGATGTCCTCCCAGTTTTGTCCATATACTTCAGTAAAATAAATGGTTTATGGTTTACTGGCTCTACTTACTTTGCTGTCAAGTGTGAGAAGCCTGGAGATGAGCTTATCCAAGCATGATGATGTTTAGGAAACCTTAACCATTGTGTGGAACAGACTGGGACACAACTAGACATAAATATACAAATAGTGCTTGGAGCTCTGGAGAGATTAGAACTCTTGTGATTTGAGATCAGCAGTTTTTGGATCAGAACCTGTGTAGGTTGTGAAAAGCAAAGACAGATTGCCTGTAATGTCACCCTGAAGTGGAAAGTGGTGCCTCGTGTCCAGAGTCCGATCTAATGAAGAGGATATGCTCAACTTCTTCTAGGACCTGGGAATCCTTGAAAGCTTGATTTCTTTGTGGGGAATCATCTCTGGACAAACTTTCTTGACCCTTCTCTTTGCCTTCCTCCTTTTTTGGAGGGACTGGGGTTTTGATTAGTCTGTTGATTTGTGTGACAGCAGTATCTCTGTAAGCTAACAGTTTCATTTCATTTACTGTCCTAGTCTGTCTTGTAGTAGGAGCAAATATCTCTTAACAGGATTTACTCAGCTCAAGTAGCGTTAAAAGTCATTCAAGGACATAATAATCAGATAAAATCCCACAGTCCTTACTATTATAATGGGAACTTCAGTAGTCGTAATACTTTAAAGGTAGATGCATTATCTGCATTATTATTATATTATGGTTGGTTAGGTGCTTCTGTACTTCTGTCCTTGACAGTAAATGGTGCAAATTCTGTGCTACTCCAAATCCAGGGATGAACTTTGTAATTATGTGATGGGAGCTAGTGTGTACCTCACACACTGAAGAGTATTTATTATTATTATTAAGGTATTGCTAAGACTATACATGGTGCTTTATTTGGTGATTATCCTTTCAGATATCACTGTAGATGATTCAGCCTAATAGGTAATCAAACCTGCTTTCAGTACATTTTCATGGTGGGATCTGATATTGTGGAGTGGGGATGGTGGGCTTTTCTGGAGCCGCTTTTCAGAAGCGGGAGCTCTGGGGTGCAGTGTTGAAATAGGGAGGTGCTTTAACAGTGCAAAAGAGCAGACTTGTCTTCTGAGGGAGGCTGGGAATCACTCTGACCAAACTAATTCAAGTAAAGCTTTTAAATAGGTTGTAAGGTTATTTATTAAAACTTGGCTTAAAACAATCCCATTTTGCACAACAGCCTTTTCTTCTTCATCTTTTTCAATTGTCATCTAGCTGCAGCATTTTTGACAGGTTCAGTCTCATATTGGGGATTGGAGACTCTAGAGAAAGCCAGCATAACTGGGATAAGTCAAATAACTAAATGCATTCCTCTAAAATCCTCCCTAACAGTGCTTTGACTCTGTTAATCTCATCTGTAAATGTTCCTCTGTATTTGCAGAATTTGGCCTGGCTTCTCCAAAGTCAATGCAATGCCCTACCTGATCTGGGTTCTGGGGTGCTGGCTACTCCTTTGGCCTGGACTCTTCCCATAGGTTTGGAAACGCTTTTCACCTGCACTGGTGAACTGGGGTTGACAAACGTGACTACTTTGACCTCTGTTTGAGACACAAAGCTTTGCCCCAAGTCGGGGATTTCTGTCTAACAAGAACCTTGTAAGTGCTGGAGGAGATGTCTTCGAAGGGTGGTGGAGAACCTGTGTGAACACAGAGACTTGTGTCTGACACGAGTGGGTTAAGCCTTGCTGTGGTGTCAGCTCCTCTAGCGGCAAAATGTGCTGGAGCGTGGATCTACTCCCTCACAAG
This sequence comes from Scolopax mira, assembly GCA_004320125.1. Classification (NCBI taxonomy): domain Eukaryota; kingdom Metazoa; phylum Chordata; class Aves; order Charadriiformes; family Scolopacidae; genus Scolopax; species Scolopax mira. Next base: position 15,356 of record BJBW01010856.1, read on the forward strand.
ATCTCAGGAAATTAGTCTGGGTTTATAATTGGCTTGGGAGGAGGAGAGAACAAATCTGCTGCCTTTGCAAAGACGTGTGTCAGCTGTCTGAAATGCTGGAGGCTGAGAATTTGGTTTCAGAAAAGAGCAATACTGGCAACCTCGTAGTCCTTAACTGTAACTCTCAGTAGTGTTTATGTTGCAGGATGGTACATATTCAGAGCATGTTGATCATTCTAAGTGGGTTTTGTTTGTTTGGTGGTGGTTTTGTTGTTTGGTTTTTTTTATTTTGTTGTGTTTGGGTGTGTGTTTGTTTTGTTTTCTTTAAATATGAGTTTATGAAGGCAGCGTTTAGTCTTAAAATGATGGAGGAGATATTTCTATCCAAAGAGCCATACTGGACAGAGCTAGTCCAGAGAAAGCACGTGAGGGGAGGCTGAAGTAATGAGTGGTGGTGTTGAGTTCTTCTGCTAGAAGACTAAGTCTAAACCCTTAAGCCCCAGCCTGCTGACCCTTGCTACCGGAGCTGCAGGAGCCTGTGCTCGTACTGCTCATACTCCTCCAGTTGTGCAGTGAAAGGGGGGGTCTGCTGTTAAAGGCTGGGGGAGAGCCCAGTGTGGGAATAGGAGCACATAGGTATTGATTTAAGGCTTGCTTAGGGTTTGGGTTTCTGTATTTATTGCTTCTGGATGCAGTTTCAAGGCCTTGGATCAGGTGCTGAAAGGCTTTACTCGTCTGTAAAGTGGTAAGACTTTGAAGATCGAATTGATGCTACAGAACCTAGATTGGCTTAAGATGCTTAACTAGCTTTATAGTTCTTAAAATGGCTTATGCCCTTTAAAACTGGAGTGGGAAGAGGAGCCTGACTGTTGCTGCCTGACTGGGATCTACCTGGGAATGATTGGGGTGGGGGAAGACCTGGCTGGAAGTCTGTACCCCAGCCCCAGTTACTGGAAGGCTCCCAGTCAGTCCTGCCTGTTAGCAGGTTGCAGAAGATGAAAGTTCAAATCAGGTATAGGCTGAATCTTAACAATCAACATTGAAATGAAAGATTGAATTTTATTGTTATACCCCCAGAACAACAAGGGCCTCTTTTGCAACTAACTCTTGCCCTCATCTTCCTCCGTCCTCTTTTGTTTGCTGACTTAAGTGCTGGAGTCATGGTAGCCTTGCCAAAAGTATGGGCTGTGATGCACAGATTTGGCATCTCTGTGCTTAAATGGGATCCAAACACGGGTGTCCCAGGGTGATGAAGGTGCCTGCGTAGCAGCAGGACTCTGTTTAGGCACAGATCTTGTGGCTTGACTTGGGGGTGCTGCAGGGCTGAGGGTGGCGTAATGTCTCTGGTCAGCTCTGTCTTAAAACAACACTCTTACTCTTACAGCAGAGGAAAAGATTAATTTCCACTGGATTATGGTCCTCTGTGGGCAGGCTGTGGTGAAAAACCAGGTGAAGGTGTGGGGTTGGGAGGAAGTTTTCTCAGCTCTAAAAGTGATCTCTGCTGCTAGTAAAGAAACTGACCCTAGGGGGGGGAAAAATGTAGTGAAGTGCTGCAAATCTGTGCTGAGTGCCTCTTCTAGGGTAAAAAAGCACTTCTGATTGCCAGGGCTAAACCTTATACCTCCAGCATGAACTCAGATGGCTTATGTAAGTTGATCTTTCTTTATGGTATACGTGTCAAAACACAAGCACCTTTCATCAGGACGATGCATTCCAGTGTTACCGGTTCCCAGTGGAACTGGCTGCTCTGAGTGACACCGGGGGCAGCACCGAGGACATAGGGCAGTACACATGAAGAATCGTTTTTTTATAAAAGACAATACCCCCCTCACACCCAGGTCTGTTTAGCCTTATGGGCAAAAATCATAATGCTCATTAGCAAGTTCATACCCCCCCCCCCCCCGGGGTGTTAATAGCATTGCCTTCAGAGATGAGTGCTGCTTTCTGCTCTTCTGAGCTGGCACTGCAGTGTGGCACCTGGGCAGCAGAGCAGTTAACAGACGGGTGAAATCTGCTGGAGAAATAGTTACACACACGGAATTTTCCATTAATCAGAGGAAAAAGTCCTACACAGATGGTATATAGAATAGATTACGGCTAGTAATCCTTTTGTGTCCTAGAAGATTAAGGATATCCTGGTGTAGCTGCAGTCAGCTGACCTTTTTTTATTTAAATGATTGAAAATTCTTGCTGCAGTTCTGCAGAGGACCGAGGCTCTCCCAGAAGTCAGGAACAGTGCACTGTGGATGTTTGCTAAAGGAACGGTCTGTTTTAAGTCCAGCCCCAGTTACAAATTTACAGAAACAGCTTTGTGCCGTGTAAACAGCAGCAGCTACAAGACCCGAGAAATCACCTGCTAGGCAGCTGGGACAAATCCAACAGACACGTAGGGCAGCTGAATCTTAGGAGGAGGTAGAGTGAATGGCATGTGAAGAAAGAGGGTTTCTGAGTCCTGCTGTCCGATTCACCCCAGGAAGTGAAGATGAACGCGTCGGTGGGAGAGGAGGATGGCTGCCTGCTCTGAATTTTCCAGCATGGATCAATATGAGGATTACAAATCGCCCTTTGATTTCAATGCTGGAGTGAACAGAAATTATCTTTACCTGTCACCTAGCATAAGCCTTTCTCCACCTGGATCACCTACACTGGTGAAGTCTGGTAACTTCCTTCTCTTTCTTTTTCAAAACCTCTACGTGGAAAGCTTAGTGATTAATATTTCTAAAAAGTAACTTCTCCAATTAAGAATTTATACAATTTGGCTGAAACCCAGGCATAAATGAATGTAAAAGTCGACCTGCTGTTAACTCTGATAGTCTATGAGCTTTGGTGTGTCGTGTAGGTAATACCTCACATGCGATGTATGTACCAGCTTTACCTTGTTTGGTATTTCTTAATTCAGTAGAAAGTCAGTTTGAGGGGAAAATGAACTGAGCAAAAAATATTAGGAAGAAAAGGGCAACTTATGCAAGATTGGAGTTATCGGCCTAGTTTGACTATTAGCTTTTCGGAGAGGGGGCTAGGAATTGCATACTTAGTATGACTTCAGGCCTCTGGAGTCTGACGTCTGCTCTTGCTTTAGTGCTGAAAATACCTCTGATTAACGAAAATGCTTTCTAAACCCTTTACTCTGTCCCACCTAGCATTTCAAATGCTCTGAATCTTAAGCCTGCAGACAGTGACTGTACTTTTCTCCCCTGGAAGCAGCTGGTGCATGCTGTGCTGCAGCAGCATCTACTACTTAACCCTCCTACTTTCTGGAACCCTGCTGTACAGAACGCCTACAGCTGTGCCTCCCAAAACATCTCCTTTGGTCCTACCACATCTCCCTTCCACGCTGCCAGACCTCATCTTCCAGAGTAATTAAAAATTTAGAAAGCTTAGTCCTACTTCAGGTGTGACAAAGCCAAGCTACAAGGGTAGGGACCTTTGTTGTTGTTGATGGGCTTGTTCTTTAAAATTTGAATGAAACGTGCATCCCTGAAGGAACCTCTCTGTGTGACCCTGATCAGCTTGGGACCTCTGGGACCTTTCACTCTGCAATTACTACATCTCTCACCTCTTCTAAAGGTGGGAGAGCAGTCCTTTGTGTCTGGTGGGGATGGATCACCATAAGCACCAATGTTTGCTGGGCTTTTTTTTTCCTTTCTCGTTCACTTTGAATAAATATATATGGCTATATAGGGTATGGGAGAAGACCAAGAATTTTCTTCTCTGAGTTGAAGAAAAATGTCTCACTTTGGCTTTTTGATAAATGGGAAGCACTTAAATTTGATCTTTCTTATATATTGCACTGTGCATTACTCAAATGTTGGAGTGATTTTATAATCTTGTAACAGCTTGTTCCTCCTGAACTCTAACAAGTGTCTGATCTCTTTAGCTTTGCCAACTGCATAGCGATAGCCAAAATGCTTATTCTGAGTGTCTGACACAGAATATATCTGTCTAAAGATAAAGCTCTGTGGAGGCTATCCCCCACCCTGAAGGCCGTTCAGCTGAAATGACCAGCACTTCCTTAAACTGCTAATATTTACTGCTAATCTCTGAATTCAGGCCAGAAAGAAGTAGGAACTTCTGGTCAAAATAGAGCATGAACTTGGGTTGAAATCAACCAAAGCAAACCTTAAACTGTAAAACTTGAGTGTTAGTTGAAGGGCTCTAATGCGTTGCTTTCCCTGGCAGAATAGTAAGGACTTAAGTCCCATTTCCCCGAATGTGATCTGTGGAATCCTAATCAACTGACTTCTACAGGTCTTCATTTGATTCATTTAATTAGATCTAATAAACTGGTAGGATAATATGTTAATCTTAGAAATACAGACACCAAAAATCTGGCCTTAAAAATAAGTAAATTTTTTTCAATACTAGATAAGTCTTCCTTTTTTTTTTTTTTTTTTTTTCTTTACCCCAACAGAATTTTTAGACTTTGAGTGGCGTAAAGTGCTCAGGTAAACTTGGCTATAGCAGAGTACCTAGCCTTGGTCAGGCTGCTTAGCATGGCCTTCACCTCCCACTGAGGAACACAGAGAGGGGAACAGAAACAGGGGACGAAGGGGACAAGAGGAGAGGTACCAGAATAGGGACAGAGGGGAAGGGGTTTGCATACTACAAATGGAGCTAAAGAAAAAGCAATAAACAGGAGGGGAGCAGAAGGTGAGGAGGAGAAGGTGGCATGGTTAGATGAACAGCGTGAGGTATGGAGGACTCATTACTAAAGCTTTACTAAAAGATGTAGAAATGGGAAGGGGATGAGAAATCTCCCCTTTAGCATCGTGTCTTTAGTTCAGTGTAGGCAACGAGAAGCACAAGGTCCCATAAAACACCAGTTTTCCAAAGAGAAGGTACATTCCTAAAACAGAAGCAATTGCCGTGGGAGCTGATCCAGCACATTTCCCTGCTGCTGGATTCAACTGATCTATTTTTGGTGAGATAATCCAGATGACTCTTGGTAACCAGATTGAAGAGACTTTCAGCTGGCTCTGCTAATGCTCCTGGAGTCCCTGTGGTCTTTGGTACTTGCAAACTTTCGGCAGTGGCTTTAGCAACACCAAGCTCTGTAGTCTCTGAAGGGGCTGCAGATGGAGAACGAGGTCAGGAGTTGGACACTAAAGTACTGGGGGTCGTAGAGGAAAATGCAGTTTAAATTACTAGTTTCAGTATAGGCATATTTAATTAATAGGATAAATTGCAATTTGACAAAAAGGTATCGAGTTCTTAACTGTTTGATGTTAAGGAAATATGTTGATATATATATAACAAAAAATATCTGATTGAGACATGAGCTGTAATTTTTATTTTGGTGCTGTCATGCTGTGCTTTGGCTTGAGTATCAGACTCAAACTTTTTTCTGCCCTAGATTCCTGCCAGAAAGTAGCATATTGGGAAAGCTGTAGGAACTACATTATGTTTGTATAGAAGAGATTTACAGACATAACTCTCTGGGAAAACATGGTATAGATTCCATAAATAAATGCAGAATGGGGTTTCAGTTGCTTTCTGTATGTTTCCTTCTCAGTGTGCTCTCTGATAACTTACCATTTACAAACGTTCTTGCCATGTCGTGGTGTGTTTCTAGAGGACAAGCATCCTGGACACAAATGCAGACAGAGAACATACTGTTTCAGAAAGAATTTGTGGAATTGAGCTTTACCTGAGTTCAGTAACTTCATCAAGGACACAGCCTCTTCTTTTCTTATGCCTGACAGCTGCAAGGAGCATGTTTCATAGAATAATTAAAACTAATTGGAGACTCGCAGAATCTTTTTTCCCCGGACTTTTCAGCTGATTGCAGTGCAGCTATTTGATATGAATCTCACAACAAATCATAGTGGTGGTCTCTGTACACATTAATGAGTTTTTGGATTCCTAGATCAAAGAGTATTGTGCAGTGGTATCAAAAGCTGCTGAAATGAGGTTGGAATTTTATCTGTTTAATTACTACAGTGATTAGTAAGGGAACGTGACTTAATGTTTTCATCTTATCTGAATTACATATTTATATACATACACACATTCTCACCCTCTCTCCTTATGGAGCTTTCTGTATCCTTATGGGTTTTGTTTCTTCTACTTTAAGATTGTATTTTTTTTTTTTTTACTATCTATAAAGCTATTTTACCATTTGAATAGAGAATTAGTTCTGGGAATCCATTCCAGCATGCAGTATTTCTGCAAACTGTTCTCTTTGCAAATTAGAACAGGATTCCTGAATTCTGGCAAACTGTATGTCGAAATGTCAGCTACAAAAAATTCAGAATGGGAAATCTTTTGCTGGAAGATCTGTTTGTCGGTTAAAAGGTGTTTAAAGTGATCTTAGTGCAAGCACTGAGGACTTTAGAATAAAGGAATCTTTAAAATGCATCATAGTAATAAAAATAACACTGTTATTCCGTCCCCTGAAGCTGTGAAGGCAAAAGTTGAGGAAGACCATTGAGATGTTTGGTGTTTATGGCAAAGGGGAGTTGGGCAGAGTTCTGGTGTCTGGATTTGGAAGGAGGAGAGGCAGCAGTGAGGAGATACCCATCCTCACCAGTCCCTTCCCAGCACTCCACCGCTTTGACTGAAGTGAAAGCCTTTTTCTCCCAAGCTCCTTCTCTGGGCTTTGTGTGACTTTGGTGTCCTCTCATCATTTGTGTTTGGGCAGTGCACAAAAAGGCTGTACATTGGCATGAACTGCTGCCGGGCAGCCGTGTGCTGATCTGACTTGTAATGGTTTATTCCTCTCGAGGGCTGCTGAGAAGTGACTCTATCCCTGAGGTTGGAGAGGATGCTGCTGCTACCGTTGGCATGGCAGAAACACTCTCAGAAGAAGAACAGGATGAGCTACAGAAAGAACTTGCTAAGGTAAACCCCTTGCAAATAGCTCTTAAACTGCTTCTGAGAATGAAAATCTGGGATAATGCTGTCTTTGAACTGAGTTAATGCTTTGCACGTTTATCCTGTGAGTGTCTAAAGCCGGGTACAGCACTCCTGTGTGCTGTGGGAAGGGAAAGAAGGTGTCAAGGAGAAAAGAACAGCTGGTTCTAGCTGTGGGGAATTACACTAGGAGTGCTGAGTGTACAGATCTTAAACCAAGATGCTTAAATACCTAACTGTTGGGTTTTTTACCCTCAAGTGAGCAGGAGGTAAATAAATGTCAATGCAAATATGGTTGGAAGCCAAAACCAAGCATTGTCTCAACTGGCGTGGTGTAACTAAATCTGTTGCTTCCATGAAGGATACTTTGTAGTAATATCCATCTTTTTTGCTAATGTCTAACCATGTAACTGTTCTTGTCCATAGTTCATATAGCAGAATTGTTTTTTAAGAGCAAGTTAAAATAGCACTTTTTGAAGGACAGTCAAATATTCAAACCTGATAAATGCATTTCAAAATTTTTCAAAGTCAAGCTTTATTGAGTCGCCAGTCTTTTTTTCTTTTGTAGCTCTATGTGACCCTAATAAGAGACCCTAATTTAAGCCTGAGGTTGGCAAATGAAGGTTAGCTGTGAAATAAACCGAGATGGCATGAGATGTGTTTTGGTAGTCCTGAGTATTATTTCATGCCAAACAACCAGCTGAAGATGGTGAGGGAGAGCTGGTCCTGCCAGGGTACATCGAGCTGGACTTTGGACAGGTATCCAAAAGGAAGATACTGCTATTTCCTTAAAGGACCTTAAATGAGTGGGCAGCCTGATACTCTAAATTAAATGCAGCCTGGCTGAGGCAGTAGGGTTGGATGTATGGCCTTAGGAGCTCTGTCGCATCTACACAGCCCACAGAATGGCGCCGTGAAACGATTCTGACATCTCCCATCACAGTCTGGTTGTGTTTCTGGGAGAGAAGTATACAAACAAGGCGGTTTTCTAGTTGCTGAACAGGTGCTGGGTTTTTTGTTTGTTTCCTTTTGTGAGGCTTTTTATTTTAGTTTTGCGTTTGGGGTTTTTTGTGGGTTTTGGAGGATTTTTTTGTTTTTGTGGATTTGTGGGGTTTTGTTTTAAACTGCTACCATTTCCAGCCCTGCTGTGGGGAAGGCACTCCTGTGCCCGGATCCAGCCTGCAGTTGCTGGCTTCAGCCGCAAAAGAACCTTTTTGTTCAAGCAAGGAGACAAAACTCATGTGGGGATCAGGCACGCTCTAAGCTTCCTGATACTGGTCATACACTGGTATCCCTTCTGACGTGAAAGGAGAATACAGGCTTGGCAATTGCCTGAGTTTTACTAATCTTCAACCTCCATGTAGGCTAATGTTGTCTAAAGGTAATGATTTCTAACTGTATGCTCTTTATAGTTACCAACTTCCTTGTGTACATTCCCGTAACAGAGCCAGCTGCAGGTAGATTACTTTCTCACTTGCTCTTGATGTAAACAATGTTTGAATTCCCTTTTAGTATTTAGAGACAACCGTGAGGCAACGTTAAAAACGTGTTGGCCCTTCCACTTGTAGTTGTTCTAATAACTACCTAGTTAAATGTCAGCATGCATCACTTGTGAACTTGCTGGGTTCTCACACTGTCATCAACTCTGCTGCCACAGGTGGAAGAGGAAATCCAGACGCTCTCACAGGTGCTAGCTGCCAAAGAGAAGCATCTAGCAGAAATCAAGAGAAAGCTGGGAATGAACTCATTACAGGAACTAAGGCAGAACATTACCAAAAGCTGGCAAGATGTTACATCAACTACAGCGTATGTATCAGGTCCTGATGATTCTCTCAGCTGCTGAGATGAAAACTACATCATTCTTGTCATGTCTAAACCCTCTGTTTGTCTGAAGTGTAGATAACACAAAGTTAAGTTGAACTAAAACTTACCTGAATAAATTATCATAGATTTCTTTCAAGGAGGCCACTATTAGCCATTTTGTGTCCTGTGAAATAAGAATGGTTGGCCATAATATGGGCAATTCTAATACAGTTTTTATCTGACAGACCTGGGACACCGTTAGTGAGATACCAAGGTGTCTGAAGTCCAACAGAATACCCTTCTTTTCCAGCCCAAAAGACTGTTGTAAATTGAGCTCGTGCAGGAAGGGTGCAAAGTCACAGTTAATGTTCTTGCCAAACACAACTGTCAGCTTAAGGTCTAGAGTGAAATGTCTTCTGCAGTTAATGACTACACAGAGGATGGACCTCAGACTTTTTATGGTGAAGTTTATTGACAAAACTTGTCAATAGAGTAAGATTTTAGACACTTGGCACAAAAAATTAGACCTCTGCTCTTTTCCAGTGTGCGTGCGTGGTGGTGTTTTATTGGGTGGGTTTGGTGTGGGTTTTCTTTAAGTCCTAAAGTAGCAGACAGCATCTGTTCTGGGGGTGTTAGTGGGTGCATGTTGGTGAAGCTCATCTGGAGTCTGGGGGGGTAGGGATGCTGCAGCCAGAAGGGACTCCATTGGCTCAAAACAATCTCTTAAAAGTAGATTGTCTGCTTGACTCCCAAAGTTGAAGCAGACCTCTGGGTTCCATACAAACTTGCATATGCTAAAATGTTTCTTATGTGTTGTATTCAAATAACTACAGGGTGAATTTTGTTTGAACACAGATACAAGAGAACATCAGAAACTCTTTCTCAGGCGGGTCAGAAGGCTTCTGCTGCTTTTTCAACTGTTGGTTCAGTCATAACCAAGAAGTTTGAAGATGTCAGGTAGGTTTCTTTCGCTTTTCCCAAGTAGTTGCATTTTGGATTTAAGCAGGAGACCACGGGAATGAATTTATGCTGTTAACACACCTAGCACTTCCAAAAGTTTATCTATCACGAGCCCTCAGCATGTGTTTCAGGAGAGGTGTGTGACTTGCTGCAATGTCTGCTCGTGTGTCCTCCCTGAGGCAGAGGAGTCCTGTGGTGTGTGTCTGATGCTCACAAGAGAGCGGTGGATGCTGTTTCCTCCACAGCTACTGGTGGGGGAGTTTTTTGGCAGGATTGCAGGCGGCAGAGTCTCTGCCTGTGTGATGCACAGAGCATTGTCATTTCTGATCCCTGACTTTCTCAGCTTGTGGAACGCACCATTTAAACTACTACTGTCTGCAACCGTTTGTGGTTTCGTTTGGTTGTTGGCTTTTTTTTGTTGGCTTTTTTTTTTTTTTGGTCTGGTGTGTGGATTCCTTTCAGGTGTGTTTTATTTCTTTGTAAGCTGTTCTATGTCATAGCAGTGGCTTGATTTTATTACCTTTTTAATAGACTATTGGCACTTTTTAATTCTTAAATATTGGCATACAATATATTTTGACTTTGTGTCTAATGACACGTGGCCTTTCATGCAAATTAGGTAAGTTTGGCTGTCATTTTTAGCATTTTTGTTAGCTGCATGCAGAACTCTTCTTGGATACAATCCAATCATCTGTTTAGCTTAGAGTTCTTTGTTTTATTATAAAACTTTTACTACTGGAATATATGCAGCCACTCATCTCTGCTTGTAACTTGTTGTGAATTGTGCATAAAACTTATTTTTCAGCTATTGGACAAATAAAAAGTCACACATTCTAATAGACTATTGCTGCTGTGTAATAAAATCAGCCCTGTGTTTTAAAGTGCTGCCATTAACCTCTTTCTTGCTTTTTGAAGTCTAGTGAGAAAACACTTTTAGGTGCAGTTTCACAGTCACATATTTTTCTTCAGATTTATCAGAACTTCCTTTCTTTTTTTAACGCTTACTCTGGCATTGTGCAGGCTACAGGCATTTTCACATTCCTTTAGGTAAGGTGGGCGCAAGAATTGTTTATAAAACTAAGCATGTAGTCAGACTGTCTCCGTTAAAATCTTTAAATAAGTTTTGTCTTTAAAAGGTAACTTCTTTTTTTTTTTTTTTTCCACCAGTGTTAGTTAATGCAAAATTGAAGTGCTTTTAATGTCAGGAAAGGTGTTTATTCATATTCATCTGGTAACGATCCCAGACCATGAAATCTTGAGAATACATAATAATCAATTAGTCTCTCTCCCTTTGAAGACAGACATCTATTGAAGTCATTCTGCACGGGTTTTTTTTAAGAGACAGAATATGGTTTTGAGGTCAATGGCATGCAGAACTCCTCCTCTTTGTCTGCACAGTGTTTTGCCTTGACAGAGTAGAAATCTTCCGGTTTTTGCGTCTCCTCCAATGTTTGTTGAGCATTGTGACTCTCATCAAAGCACTACAATCCTGTCACTGTATTCTCCCGACGAGCCTCCCAAAAGAATCTCTTAAAATTTAATCTACAATGAACATGGAACTTTTTTGCTTCTGTGAATATATCTTCCATTGTGCTGAAATACTAACTGAAGTTTTGGAAGTGCATCAAATGTGAGAGGGTTTTGTTGTTGTTGTTTGTTTGTTTGCTTGTTTGGTTTTTTTTTGTTCCCCCTGTCCCCACCCCCCACAATTGCCTGGAAAGTATTCCCCTGAAAGATCTCGTAGAGCCCAGTCAAAATTCAGCATTCCAAATATAGTTACAAAAAAGATGGAATTATCAGTTTTTCTAACTTACTATTGTGGTATTTGACAAGAAATGTTTAACACGAGATTAATGTGCATCAAGAGTAAACAGGGATTTATCTAGAATGTGGAACTAAGTTAGATTTCAGATGGTCTTGAAGTTATTTGGGAGCTCTCTAGTCTGTATCCAGGCACCCTCTGGAGCAGGTGTGTGTTGTCACTAGACTCACAGTAACTGTGTAGTAACGCTGGCAGGTTACAGAAATCTGCCATGAATTTCAGAACAGGGTTGAGACTAGGACTTTCTCCCTGCCCCCAGCATAAACCTGACGGTGAATATAGATTGATGTCACTGTTCTCACTAAATAATTCATATTAACGAGTAGATAATTTGTATTGATGAGTATGGAAATCTTACACTGCATTGAAATGGAAGCCTTCTGATTGTAGCACTAATTCTCTCAGTAGGAAGATGAGTTGATTGATAAGACTTCTGAGTGTTGACGTTCTACTTGGTGTTGTCAGAACTGTAAATGCAGCATGTCTCCCACTGCCTGAGAATCGTAACCAGCAGATAAGCTGTTGGAGCTGAGCAGAATACAGACTAACACGCATGGCACTGGAGCCTTTCTAAAAAGGCAAATAAGTTGTTGCAGCTTTTGCTCTGTTGTGCTTGTATGTGTGCATGGCTACGCAATTTAAAAAAGCAAAACCAAGATGTTACTTTATAAGACTGTCCAGCTATTTACCAAAGATAGCATCCAGAAGTCAGCTCTCTAAGCCAGTTCCTCCTCAGTCTATCACTGAAACTAACTTCTCGCTTTCTTTTTTCTTAATGCTGGCATCTAGTATACGCTCCATACAACATTCAATTAGCATGCCTATTATGAGGTAATGTATGCATAATCCAGCTGCTGGGTCTGTTTCTTTTCATGTGTGGAATCAATGAATTTGAATTTAAGTCAACTAACATAGATTTAAAACAAAACTAGAAAACCCACCCACCTTTGTAATGGGTTTCCTGTACTAACATATAGGGGTAAAATTTGGTTTATTTCTGCTTCATGGTGGTGGCTATTGCACATCTGGAATGATCTGCTGTTTGGAGAACAACTTTTCCCTGTCCGTTAGAAATGTAGTGTTATTAAAAGGCAATCATTTGGCATCTGTTTTAGGACAATAGAATTGAGTAAAAAAATACCGTGGTTTCACAAAAAGCTTCTTGCTGACTCAGTGCTTGCCTTTTCTCTCCCCCTGCTTGGCACTGTGTCCCTCCATCTCCTGAGAGTCTGGTTTGAGAGATCTATGTCACTGTGTGCTTCCCCAAATGAAAGAGTGCAGCTAAGTGTGGGTGAGCTACAAAATACCAAACAAGGGGAGGTGGGAAGCTTAAGGCCTCTTTTGGAAAAAAACCTTCTATCTTTCATCTTCATAATTTGTTTTTGAGCCTGCTACAAATTCTCAGGCTGGGTCTGCTGAAGGCAAGTGTTTTCCATCCTGCATAAAGGCAGAAGCTATTGCACAAATTGTCAAATTGCAGTGACAGCTACTTGGAGCATGAAGCTGCTCTTCTGATGGTAATAAATACTACACAGGCCCTCAGCACTGAAAATCCCAGGCTGTCCTGCTCTTCGTAGGCAGAACTTCACATTCATAATCACAGCTGTCTCCAGCACTCAAAAGACAAGAGGGAGTCTGCCATAAATGTAATGTGCTAGCAGAAACTGCCACTGCGAACCACGCTTTGTTAATTGAACACAGCCTATTAGATTAAACGAGTTTTCCTATAACAAGTGAAAAAACTCTGCTGACAAGCTTTCTTCAGCAATAGGCTGTACTAGGCTAACCAGAAACGATGACTGAGCTTTTCTGTACAAATTCTTTAAGCCAGAAAGCTCTTTGAAATCACTGGGAATAATAAGCTAAACCTAAAATACTTGCTAGTTCTCCCTTGTTGTGATGAAGGATCCTATCACTGAGGCTGGCAAAGCTCGGTTGCCAAAGATATAAATGAGCTACTTGAGTGGTTTTGAATTTTAGTTTTTTAGTACCTGGGGAGATCCGGATCTAAACTATTTTCAGGCTATCCTTACACCAAGGAAAGGGCTCCAAACAAACCAAACTCCTGCTGATGTTGCAAAAAGCAACTCTCTGCTTGTTTGTTGATATTTATAGACTAACCAGATATGGTTTTAATTCTGTGATTCCTTTTTTTTTTTTATTATTTTTCCTAGAAATTCTCCTACTTTCAAATCCTTTGAGGAAAAAGTTGAAAACTTAAAGGTAAGCAGTACCTAAACACCTTTGTGACTGTGGAGCTGTAGATGATGTGGATTCTGGGTAGCCTGTTCGCTACTTGGTGGTAACTGTTGAAGGTTCTTAGATGATGTCTTTCTAAGTACTGCGGAAATGGTTTCTCTGCCTAATGACTTGTGAGAATAAAAAATGGGCTTCCTGCACCTCTTACAGGAGAATGCCTTTAACTAGAAGAACTACCAGCTAGCTAACTTGTACAAACAGCTATATAACATACCTAGTATTATGTATCCAAAATTTTATAGGCTTTTATTTCCATGCTTTCCTAAGGACTAATATCCTACACAGGAGAATAGCTTGGGATGTTTCATGTTTCTCTCATTTCTGGCATAAAATATGGAAGGCCTTTGTACCTTAATTTAAAATTTTATCACAAAAGATTCAAGTGCCAGAAACAACCATTAATAGCTTCTCCAGATTAAAAAAACAAACAACAACAACAACAACAACAACAAAAACAAACAAACAAAAAAAACCCAACCAAACCTAAAACGAACAAAAAACCACTTTAAAAATAACTAATAGATGTAACTGGAACCAAATTACACTTTTCTGTGGGTACAGTGGGTTGGATAAAGAAACCTGCAAGTGATAGCATGGGGAACTAGGCATTCCCTTGCAAACTAATTGGCATTAACACTCCTGCCATCCCACAGGGTATGTACTGGAGAGGGAAATGGAGAGGCAAACACATTACCTGGAGAAAGTAAAATAGTTGCTATGCTTTGCTAAAGATCTCAGGAATTGCTGTTGAGACTGAAAACTGCTCAAGGTTCTTTCTTGAGTAATACAGAAGTGAGTTTTTTGTCTTTGTGGGGGTAGCCTGGAGAAGCTGCTGTGCTGAAAAGAGTTATTAAAGTTTCTCACGTGGAGGTACTGGCTTTATACAGTTAAGCATGTTTGATGCGCCAAGTAACTGCAATTTTATGTTGAGGCTCTCTCTGTGTTCTAGTCTAAAGTTGGAGGAAGCAAACCTGCCAGTGGAGACTTCGGAGACGTTCTGAACTCTGCTGCCAACGCCAGTGCCACAGAAGCTATCGCAGAACAGACGCAGGAGGAGACCCACTGAGACCCCTGCCTCTGTCCTGCTACCCACTGCCAGATGCTGCAAGCAAAAACCAAGCACACTTGTAACATTCTTTGCGCTCTTTCCACCAGACGTGCTTTTATTTAGCACTTAGCTGTTTTACCAGATTAACTGATACCAAGCTTGTTTGTGGGTTCCAAATATTTTTGAAACTAAAATACATTGTTTAGGGTTTTGTGTGGGAAGGGGAATTTTTATGCCTTTCAAGCATGTAGAGGACTTATCTGTAATTTGAAGACAACCTTTAAAATATAGCAAAGAAAAAAGCTCTTTTGAGAAGTTAATTATACTGTATGTACACTGTGGATACACAACTTCTTTTGTATCTACTGCTCAACTGAATCATTATGAATCTACTACTGCTGCTGCCAAAATGAAGCTTGTTATTTCACTCCCTTGTGATTATTTCAGTTAAGTGTGGCCAGCATGGGGGACACCAGACTGTGAGGATCACTCCCAGCCAAAGAAAGGACGTCTGCGTCAGCGGGCTTTAAACAAGTTATTCATGGGGGAATTACATACGGGTAGGAGCATACTGTCTTACGAGCCAGTTCCTCATACAACAGATGCAGATAGGGTAATACTTACCAAATCTAAAACTTACTGATTTGTCTGTGGATTATCCATCTAGGAGACTTCTGACCATTGCAAATGGATGCAAGATGCCCAGTAGTAATGGTTTGGTGCAGTTACAGTAACATTTTCAGTCTTGTTTATTTGTACGTGATGTTAATGTGGTACGGTGCTCCTCTGAATTTTTGATCAGTCATGAAATAGATTCATCTTAATTCACACATGGTGGTGTCCCACTTACACTAACAAAGCATGGGCTGTAAGAATAAGCCTGAGCACAGAAATGGTTCTTTTTTATGCATCAAGAGAATTCCTCTCAAATGCTACTGCTGTTTCCCTTCTAGGCTGACCATTGAAAACATCTGTTATGTGTTCCTCTTTTTTTTTTTTTTTTTTTTAAGTGTGAAAAGCCTGTACCACTTGCACTCCTATTTCTGTTGAAGACCCCAGAAACCTGTTCTGAGAGGTGCACGGTGTCACACCGCACATAGCTCTCTGGCAGGAGCTCTTCTCCTACACCTTGCTTTACCTGTTGTACTTCTCAAATTTCTTGTGTTTTGTATGTTGCTGGCACATGTTGTCAGTAAGGTTAGAACTTTTGGCAAATGTTTATCACTGTAATTAGAACTGGAAGCAAGTTTTCAAACATTTGTGTGAAATCTATGAACTTCAACTGCCACAGATGTGTGGGGAGAAAAAAAACTTGGCTCCTGACAACCCAATTAACATGTCATATATAGTACATATGCTTAATTACATGTGAGAAGCTTAATAAAAAATTGTATGTGAGGAATATATTGTCCTGTTAAATATGGAGGATAACACATTTATTTCTAATTGAATTAGCCCTTTCAGTTTGGTTTGGAAGTAGTGCTGATGCGCATTGCTGTACAAGGGGCGATCTGCCTGGGTCCTAGGGGCTTACATGAAGCTAAACTGCCCAGATTACTGAGGGAAGCTCAGAAAAGAGCCTCTGAGGGCTACCCTTTAAGGAAGGGAGGGAGACCTGAATGACAAAGCCAGCGTGGAGCTCTTCTGCTGTAGGGTCAATGCCAGGTAAGGCAGGTCCCTCTCGAGCCCTTGTTGTATGGGTTCTTTTTTTATTTATCTAACTGATGAACAGAAGGGTTGTCTAGTCTGGCCGAGCTTTTTAACGCTGCATGGTTGGTTCTGTACCACGTCACACTCGGCCTTGCAGCTGCAGCCTCCCATAAGCTTGCCCTTCGGCGGGGCGGGACGGGGCGGGACAGAGCGGCCAGAGGCGGCTTTCCCTGCCCTGTCCTCCTACCCCCGCAAGCCGCCTCAGCGGCGGAGAGCGTGCGACACCCTCAGCCCGCCAGGCTCCTCCCGGGACGCCGCTTGAGGGAGGAAGGCCGCCGCCCTGACAGACTCTCCCTCACACAAGATGGCGGCCGCCCCGCCTCAGCCCCGCCCGGTGCGCCTGCGCGTGCCGCTGACGTGTGCGCGGGGTCGGGGTTCACGCGCCGCCCCGCACGCGGACAGTGATGGCGGCGCCGAGCTGGGGCCTGGCGGCGGCGCGGGCGGCGCTGAGGCCCTGGCGGCGGCTGGCGGTCAGGCGGTGCGGCGGTGCCCCGTCGGCGGGAGCGCCGGACGCCGGGACCGCGCCGCAGCAGACGGAAGAGCGGCTGGACAGCGGGAGCGCGGCCTTCGGCCCCCGGCAGGTAAGGGCGAGGCGGGGAGGCCGGGCCGGGGCAGCGTCTGGGGGCGGTTCTGAGCTGGCAGGGGTGGCGGGGCCTGGCGGCGGCTGGCTTGGCTTCTGGGCACGGCCGGGCGGTGTGCTTCCCCAGCGCTTTACCTTCTTGAAATCCCGGCTCCACGCACAGCCCGCCTTCGCGTGTTTGTCTCTCGTTTCGCTTCTTCACCCTGCTTAGTAGGCATCCCGCAGAAGTGTGGGTGGTTCTTATGCTTCTTTTTTTCACCTAACATAGTTCTGCCAATCTAGAAAACGATCAAGTAGTTTTGCTTGTATAGAATGCGAGGTACAGGCCTGCAGACAAAACGGTATTTTAGCAGGGAAGCCGTAGAGAAGCTTTGATAAGAACAATTTCAGCAGGTGAGATCAAAGGCCTGTTAGGTCAGGACTCTAGGGACGTGCAGTGGAAGTAGGAAGCTTGGTGTGAATGAAACATCTGTGGAAATGCCTGTGTGAAGGTGTCAACGGGAACAGCAGAATGAGGGTTGAAATAACAGCATGTACTGATGTGGAAAACCAGAGCACAAGTCTTGTGAGGAGAGGCCCAGTAGGATATGGAGATTAATGCTGTGGATTAATAGTGCAGGGCTGGCTTGGTACTAGAAGTGTAGAACTAGAAATGCCTCTGCCACTGAATCCAGGACCTGATATCCAAATTACAATGTAATCTGTAACACGCTGTTTTCTGTTGAATTTCCACACTGACAAGGCTGGCTGTGCTAGGATCTAAGGTCTGTCTAACCTGCTTTTTGATTGCTAAGAAGTGTATTATTTTGTACCTAACCTTTCCACAACTGGGAGCATCTCTGAGCTGGGTAATACTCATGGGAGGATGTACTGTATGCAGTTGGAAGAACTTAAAGTATATTCTCAAAACATGCTTCCAATGGGAGCAACACGCTCTCCTCGGAAGAGGGTGCTGTGGCTCTAGCTGCAGTGCTTTTTTGGGGTGCCACACATCTGCGGGATCTGCTCCTTCAAGCAAAAATGTGATCTTGCTCATCCTTTACATGCGCCACAGCTGAAGGAAAGCTTGTGTTCCTTGTTCCTTATCTCTGCTGGCAAAATAGACAGATACAGAGTGCTGTCTGGCTTCTAGTGTGCTTGTGCCCTGTGAGAGCATGGGTGTTACTTGTGCCCTTAGACTTTCTGTTTCTTCAGGGAAAAAAACGTACGGAAGTTTGACATTTCTGCACTGATTTCCTATGTCAGCTGGTTTTCCCTTATTTTTTGAAAATGCATGAATGAAAGGCAGTAACTTATTTTATAAGAATGGTGGGAAACTTGGTAGATGAGCTTGTTAACACACGTTTGTTTAAAATAATTGAAAAAGCATGATGATATTTTTCCTAGATAGCTTTTTTGGTCACAGCAGCAAATGCTGACCTTGCTTAGTAGTTGCTTGGTGTTATTCTCTGCTGTGTTGGTAATTATTTAGGGGCTTGTGTTTTGCTTTTCACCTTAGCAGTTTTGTTGTTATTGTTTTGCAAATAGTCAAACTTGTGGCAGGTGCTTAAATGTTGATTAACATTGTTAAAAACACAGCAACATGGTAAGCAAAATGATCTCAGAAACTTACATGATGTTTACTCTTGTCTGCACCAGGCACTGTGCTTCTTGCTGCTTCTTCCTTCTGTATTTTTATAATGTTTCAGTTTTGCATTCTTAAACTCAACCAAGAACAAAAGACAAGTTTTAAGTTCTTTTCTTCTCTGTGGAATTATCTAAAGAAATCCTGTAGAAGGGCAGGAAATGCTTTAGGTGTTACCTTTATTTACAGTCTGAAGCTCCCTGCCTAGCACAATAGGAAACCTTGCCTTTTAGGTAGGATGTGATGATTTTTGTTGATGTCAATAGAGTAGTGGTTGTTGGAACTGAGTTCTTAGTTGGGTTATCAACTCAGAACAAGAAATGTAAGATTGAAGTAACTCACTAAAAATAAATTGCATATTTTTGTGCTCTGTGAACTAAATAGCTTAAAAACGTTTTGGAAAAAATGACTGGTTAAGTTTGTTGAGTAGATTTGTAGGCAGCCATGAGCCATCACTAGGATAGCTTTGCCACTGGGCTGCAGAATGGAGCAGTGTGTTAAAATGTCTGTTAGTACTTTTTTACATTGAAGTAAGAGGGTACAAACCGTCAGGTTCGTGTCAGAGCTGAGTGAGGGGTCTTTGCTCAGAAGCAGAGATTTCCAGCTGCGGGTCCCTCCGAGGCAGCACAGGGGTCCTGCGCTGGGGTGTAGGTGAACAGCAGAGGGCATTGCTTGTTTCTAGATGTCGCAGGAGAAGTAGCTCATTTGAGGAATTTCCTGCTCAGTTCCTTGAATGACGTGCTTTAAGGAAAAGCTGTAACTGACTTTTGAAGTCAAACAGTAAAAAAAAAAAAAGAATTATTTTTAATGTAACTTTTGATAGGAAATATTTCTCTCAATCTCTCTTCCCACCTAAGCTAACAGAAGACAATTTAACTGAAGTTACAGTTATTTGAGATAGTTATATTTAGTGCAATTTTCACTTGTAATTTTCAGTTGTGTAATATTTCTTTGGACACCTATAATCTTTGTGTGGACAAAGTGCTTTTCTAGTGTTTATAAATAACTTACAAATGTTCTTGGTTTGATTACAAATGTAAAAAGATTTTAAAAAAAACCTATATGCTGAGCAGGGAGGTTACTCTTAGGTAGGTTACCTTCTGGCCAGCATTCAAGTACCAGCAACCAAAAATTTCTGGGATTTAAGTTCATATGTAAGCAACAGTGCATACTTTTAGTAGTTACATGGTATGGAAAATTAAGGTCTGGTGGATATGGTGGTTGAAATAAGTGCCTTATCAATATATACTTGGTCAAAGAGCAACCTAATGTACTGGGGTTTGATTTAGTATTCTTTATAGAAGCCTCACAGTTCTCTCTCTTTGCTAAATAAAAGAATACGTGCTGAAAGGGATCTCAGGAGGTCGTCTGTTCGTGCCTCTTGCTTCCAACAGGAGAAACTTGGTTCCAGTTGCTCGGGGCCTTTTCCAGTCAAGAGTTGAGTATCTATGCTATTGTGGCATCGTACCTCACTTGTTACTGCAAATCAATTTTCCCATTTTGTTGTTTGGTGTAACGAACTTTGTACAGAAAAATCTTTCTACCTATGACAGTGCTGAGGAAAAGAGATTGGATGGTTACGGAGGGTTGCATTCTTTGCATGCTACTTGATGTTAATGTGTCCTCACCCCGGAATTGCAGCAGGCAGGTTACCAGTCTCCCATCTCGCTGCTTGTGTTCCATGTGTCTCTCCCACGTTCCAACACACACACTGCTTGTCTCTGCAGACATAAAGCACAGGGCTACCGTTCTAAAGACATGGTGCTCGGGGGGTGGGTTCGGACCACCCTGCTTGTATAGTCACAGCTTTGCTCCAGAAACAGTATGGGACATTCCTCCATTGGAGCTGCTTCTTTCATTTGGATTTTACTGGGCTTTAAATCTAGGATTTTTTCCACTTTCTGGTTAATATATATTATTTTGAAGAGTATTCTGTCTTTGAGAGAGGCACTGGTTTTTATTGAACTACGTGCGCAGAAAGTGACAGGCATCTGAATATTTGTGGAAAACTTTAAAACCTAGAAATTAGAAAGAAAAATGAAACAGGTTAGGTGTTTAGGAAGGAGGGGAAAAAACCCTTTATGCTTAAGGTCTTGAAAAGAATTTGCCCTTTGTGCTTCTAAATTTTCTAATATTCTTCAGTTTTTGCCACTTCACTTGTTATTGGTGCATTATCTATCACAGCTGCATGGCTAGCACTCCTGGAGAATCAGAAAAGTAGAGTGCTTAATGCACTGGGCTGCCCGTTATCTTACTGTCTTGCTGTTTTTCTGTAGTGCTGCTGTGAGGAATCTCATTCAGGACATTGAGAAATCATGAAGGAAAGTACTCAAAATGTCATTAAAACTCTTTAAACGCTGCAGATAAATTACTGGTTTATGAGATCTCCTTTAGGTTATGCAGAAAACTGGAGAAAATACTGTATTTTGGCTCACTGTTTCTAGACTGGCTACAAAAGAATCCTTGATGGTAGTAACCAGTGGAGTCTCTGGAGGATACTTGTATATGGAAATTAGATATTTGAGCTCTTGAGAAGTTTCTGTCCAGAAAGCAGAATGGAGAATGCTGCAGATTTGTAGACCTGTGATAAAATTCAAACAGATTCCTAGTTGCTTCTTGGAAGCAACAAAGAATGGCTGAGGATTTCTTCGTACCTCAGCATCTGTGTCTTAGTGAGTTTAATCTCTGTTCTAGTAAGGAATGAGCACATCTGTCAGGATGTGAAGGTAGCATTTGTGTGTCATGTACAGAGCTTATTTTACAGGCAAATTTGCACATGAGAAAATTTTGTATCTCTATTTTTTTCCTGCCAGGGAGATAAAGGAAAGGGATGTTATTAACTAGAGTGGACCATCAGTGATTCCCAGTGACAGGACGAGGGGCAACGGGCACAAGCTGG
>BJBW01010857.1:0-49294 GCA_004320125.1 Scolopax mira
GGCCACATTCTTCCCTATGCAGCCCAGGATTCCATTGGCCTTCCTGGCCACAAGAGCACACACTGCTTTCTCATTGTCATTTTGCTGTCTACCAGGACCCCCAGATCTTTCTCTTCAGAACTTGTTTCCAGCAGATCCATGCCTAACCTGTATTGGTGCCTGACATTCTTCTTCCTCAGGTGCAGAACCCTACACTTTTCCTTGTTGAACCTCATGAACCTCCTTGCCCAGCTCTCCAGCCTGTCTAGGTCTGCCAGGGTCTGCAGGTGGTGAGGCTGGCCCCATTATGGGCACTGCATATAAGGGAAATGGAGAGCGAGAGGAAAGAGTCCAAGGAACTGCAAAAAAATGACAACTTTAGAAAATGTGGTTTGTGAGGAAGGGTTTGGCTGAGTTTAGGAACAAAGGCAGAGTTGTGCAAATATGAAAAATATTGTCATAAGGAGTACTTTTACCAAGGGCAGGACAAATGCTAAGTTGCTTAATTGCAGTAAAGGAGATTTAGGTAATGAATTAAAAATGAAAGTTTTGTAGATAAGAAATAATCTGTAGACCTGTCTCTTTAGGAAACTGTAAAATAGCTTGTCTTGGAAGTGTTTAAAAATGGATCAGATGGATATATGCAAGGATACTAATTCAAAGCAACAGTTAGCTTAGATCATCTCTTCACCTTTCCCTTCCAACTACGTGCTGCTACATTTCCATGATCTTTAAGAAGAAATTCACTACATTATTTATTCTGATAGGAATGGTTCTCTTCCATATGTCCAAATGAAGCTACCTGACATTGCAGTTTGGATTGCTAGTCTACCTGAGAGAAAGCATTTGGTTTTATTGTTTGAGAACTAAAGTACAGCATAAAATGTCATGCTCTTGTACTCTTCTGAATTGTTTATATTTCCCTTAATGTATGTAGTTCTTTGCAAAGCTTCCAACTTTCACTGTATGCTAGTATGCCCTTCACTTTTTCTCACATCTCCCATATCTCAGTAATCTCTCCATTTAAATAATGTCAACTGTTTTCTCTGCTAACTAGATACCTAGAGTAAAGGAGATCTTTAATTTATTTTGTTGAGCCCTACAGGGAAGGAACAACTGTTATGACTAGTAAGACTGAGGGGAGAAAAAGATGGCACTACACTGCAGGTAGATTATAATAATATTATAGATTGCTACAAAGATTAAATCATGTAATCTTTTAGCTTAAAGCACAAGTGCACATTTCAGTTCCAAAAGCGTGGAACCATGCTTTACAAATTTGGAGAAACATTAATGAATTGTCAGAAACTGTGTCAGAATTAATGAATTCTCTTTTTTATCCAAGAGAATGGAATCTGTACATCATCTTCACTTTCCTCAGAAAGCATTTTGTCTTTGTTGTTTTAGGTCTGAATTTGGTGTCAGTTCTTGAATTGAAACCAGGACAGAGGAGAGAAATGTAGAAATATGCTACTTTGCCATTTGAAAATAGAGTAGTGGAAGTTTATGGCGTCTGCTTCTGGAAGATTGTAGACAACAGGTGGTTTAATATAATTTACAGGAACAATTCAGGAAAAATAAATTATTACTGTAAGTTTTTTATGATGGTATCCTCTTGACAGCAACCGCAATTTTCTGTCCTGTCATTAATACATATTCTTGCAGGTGGACTCTAGCGCAGTTGTTAGCTAAATAAATACACAACTTGTTTTATGCTTTCTATCAAATTTAGAGTTTGGTGCAGAGGATTGGATTTACTTAAGATTTTAACCTTTGCAGCACAGTCCTATTGCAGAGCAAAGGGAGGGGGATTTTACTGAAGTTAAAAAGTGATGTATGTTTATAAAGGAAAAATTAAAAAAAAAGTTTAAAATAACACATTATTGGAGAGAAGGCATTGGGACCCCTTTCTTTTTTCTATTATATCAAATGTCCAGCCTGCTCTAGATTAACCTGCTGTGGCAGGGGGTGTTGGAGTAGATGATCTCTGAAGGTCCCTTCCAACCCCTACAATTCTGTGATTATGTAAGTATCAGAAAAAGCCTCAATTCATAGGAGAAAAATCCCATCAATGCCTGTTAATTATGACTCTCACAGACATGTCCTGCTGGTTAGCTCATGTTGATGGCCAAAGGTAACACAGCACTGATACTGAGTTAACAAACAATAGATGCATGAAAGTCAAATGTTAAAGAAGGTGCATTGGTGGTGCCTTTAAAACTAAAATGAACAGGGTTCTATGAGAAAGTGTTTTAGATGTATATTGCTCACAGGTGATTGTAAAGGGTTATTTTAAGACCTGAAATTACAGCAATATTTTCTAGAATGGTAATGCATATTAATCTCCATGAATATTTTTTTTCAAATTTACTAAGAATGCATAAACTATGCTAGAAGTTTAGTCCTAGAAGTTTTTTTCTGTGTTGCTGTGCTTGAGAAAGATTTTGGTCTACACTGCTGCACAGTGATTCAAGAAAACATCAAATGTAGTTGGTTAAAAATGGCTTTTGCTGTTATTTCCTTTTGCTACTATCTACCTTCTGTCAAATTGGTTGTTTTGTGTAATCAAATCAAACTAAAAGTATAATTGATTGCTGGTACTTAAAGTGACTGCTTCACTTTCAGACTGAAGGAGATCTTGTGGAGACAGCAATATCAATTGGTTTAATTTAAAATAAATAATTTTTGCAGAGATTATATGGTGGCAAAAATACAGTAGCAGACTGTTTACTTTAATCTCACTGAGATGAAGGAAATTCACATTATGGACAGGTTTTTCAAATGCATAATCATTTCCTTTTGTGGATAACCACACTGAAATCCCTAATTCTCAGAGGTCAGAGGACTTGGCACATTCTCACAGGGAGGCCTCTCTCTCTGAGCCAACATCTCAGGCTATGCTTGGGAAAAGAATACTCCACAATTTCTGTACTCTTTCTTCCATACTCTGTGCTTCCATAATTATGTTTTTTCCAAAGATTAATAGTCACAGTACCCCATGAGGAATGCAAGACTCACCCATTTTATAATTATAGTAAATATTATGATTGTGTCCTAGAGATCATTCCTTTAGATATTCAATGAAGAGGATGCCTTTGTCACAAAGTGCTGTTGAAACTTTCTGTCTGAAAACGAACGTAAAGTCAAAAGTATGTAGGAGTTAGCCAACTATTAGTTTTGTCACTTTTCCACAAAGATTTAATGACATAATTGTAAGACTACTATTATCCTAAATAGATTTCCATAATAATTAATGATGCTCTTATCTTTGGTCTTTAAACACGACTCTGCCATTCATGGAGTTAAAAAATAATAAAAATCCTTAAAATACTAGGCATCTGAACAGCTGCTACACTGCTGAGATACCGCTTGACTTACAATAAAGTAGAAGGTGATCTTGTATAAATCCAAAAGAGCACCCTGCAAAAAGACTTCAATGACAGTAGTAAAATTAGAAATATGAGCTTCCCTTGTGGTGTTACAGTAATGGGAGTAAAAACCCACAGCTTATTTCATTGATTGGGGTATGATGGTATGATACCATTTTGTTAGGCGCAACAGGATTTGTGTCAGGGCTTTGAAGCAGGTTGTTGAGAAATTGAGGTGGGAAAAAATGAAAAAAATGTTGAAATGTTATTTAACAGTTGGCCAAAGGATTTGCCATTATTTTATGTATTGAGAGCATCAGCCTGAGGTGTGTGGTAGCCATTAACTAGGGCAACTTTGAGCATACTTGGGAAGATGCTTCCATTGTAGCCTACTTCAGTTCACAAAGAACTCCCTAAGGGCCAGGGGCTGCAGTGGCATTTTCACCCATTTTTCTTTTACAGGTGAAAGGTGTAGTTGCAAACATATTTTTCTGAGGAACAGAAAGTATAAAGGATCTGTGCAATGAAACCATTTGGTTCAGTGCACCTGCACAATGCAGAGACTGCATTTCTACAATTGTTATTAATGTTCTTCATTTGTGCACACTGGTCATTTGAAATGCTTGTCTAAATTAATTCTTTATTCATAATTTGGTACTAATTATTTGACTAATTTCTTCTTTTCTCATGTCTACAAACATGGATGGATGACATTTTTCCCAAATGTATTTCACAGAGAATTTATCAAATAATTTAATCAGCTCATTAATAAGCGGTTGTGAACATTGGTTATAGGAAAATTGGCTGAATGTTCTGTCCTAGCTGCATGGTCGTAGAGCCTATGCTGACAAAGGAGGTGTTCTATTAATTTCCATCACTTTTATTTCTTTGCATTTATTATTTTTGTTATTTCACTGGAAGAGTTCCTTGCTGAGTCGGGTGTGGTGTGAATGCTTGCAAGAAGTGAATTCTATTTACATGAATTGTGCTGTCAGTAACTTTATTCATTTAGAAATGCTGCCAATAAATAGACTATTCAGGGAAAATAAACACAGATGCTCATACATACAATGGCAGATTAATGGCAGATTAAAATTTCAACTAGTATTCACAGCAAATTGTTTTCAGTATTATCGCAGACCTTTTTGCAGTAGTAAAATAAAAATTAGTTTCCTTGTTCATGATATTATGATTGGGTGCAATGCATGTTGTGTGTATGTTCTTGGTCACTGTTAGAGAGCAACTAGCACATCTCTATGTGGTTTATTTTCAGTACAGCTTGATAGTTTTTTAGTAAAAACTGTAATACTGTGAATAGTGTTCTTTGAACTTATAAAAAGTACATTTCCTCTTCATGGGTATTTGCATTTGGTAAAGTGATGATTATAAAATGGCTGCTATTATCTGATATGAGCTTTGTGCTGTAACTAAGCAAGCATTGGAAATATGGTAGTAAAGAAATTAAGTGAAAATCATTACAATATTGCTCTTTGTCTTTTGTACCATGCTACATCAATCATATATGCTACATGCATATATAAAGTAACCTTAGTCATCTAAATTTAAGACAAAGGAATAGTGCCTGAAACTGCAGATCACTTGAGGCTTCTTTGGTGCTAATTAACTTTCTTAGCTCAGTTGGTTGGCAATTTTTAATCACTATAAAAGCTCCTGTGGATATTTTAATTTGTTTTCATTTTAAAAACAGAAACATATGGTTCTTTAAAATATGTGTGGCTTTTTCTGTACTCATTTGAGAAATCATGATTAATGTTTTCATGTGCAGGCATACATTTACTTTCACTCATTTTCAAACTTAACCCCTTGGAAACATTGACAGAGTTATTGTGATAACTTCATTTCCTGAAGACCTTGCCTTTTTAATCTTAATCTGAAAAGGCAATTATAGGTGGGTGTTTGCAAATTTTTTGACCAAAATGACCCAGATAGTAGTACAATCTTTGTAGCTTTCAAAATGTATTGATAAATTGTTTAAAGTATAGGGCCTATCTCATTTAGACTTCCAGTATTTGTCTTTAATAATTAGAATAACAAAACTAGAGGGTAGTTGGCCTGCTTTCAACATGCTGCTTCAGGTCTTTTCCTCTCTATGCTATCCTTCCCATTGTGCTCTAACATCTATATTAGAAATTGCTACCCAATACAACTCTAAGCAACTCCTCTAAAATGGTTATAATTTTTTAGTTGAAACAGTTGATGTAGACCAACCCCAGTCTTATGAGATTGCAAGCCCAGGTATCATATGTTTTCTTGTGATTAGGTAAAAAAAAGACACTAAAATGAAATGTAAATGAAATCCTTCTAGGCATGATTTGGCTGTCCATTAGTCAAACTATTAATGAACTGTTAATGAGCAATTTAAAAAGCAATCTTAATTTGCATGATTTCATGAAACAGACATATGTAAAAGTATTTATATTGCCTGTTCTGCACATGGGTCAAAGACTTAGCAAACTGGAATGCTTATTTCCTAGCTATTCCACTGTTTTATCTGATTCAATTTCTAACTTTGTCCTGCAATTTAGAGTGGGAGTCTTAAAGTTATGGATATTTCTCTGTATGAATTCTATGTAATCAGGTTAATGATCAATCATCACTGATAATTCTAGAGTTATATCTTAAAGTTTACTAGTGCTGACAGATAAATAAGATTCAAAATATGTGTCTATGTCTCATTAATGAAGTGGTATTAATTTATCAATGATAGTTCCAAGTGCAAAAGCCGGATTTAACAATGTTTTAATACACTTGGACTAGATGTTGAAATTTTATGATAAGAGCATGCAAGGTGTGATTTTATCTTTTTGAGTATATCGTTTTGATTCACTTGAATCTCACTCAACTTGAAGAAAGCCCATGGAAAATTTCTGTGTGGAATGCACTTAATCTCATTTCATGTGTTGCTTGAAAGTGAGAGTGTTTGATGAAACACTTCTTATTCATTAAAAGATATCTGCCCTGTCCAAAAGAATGCTGTAATAATATTCTGCTCCAGAATAGTTGCTTCGCATGGTAGAAACAGTAGGAGACGAACCCAGAAAAGAGCACATCCATACTAGCATTCCCCTGATTCAATGCTGTTTGCTGTAAAATATGTAAAGAGGCATCCGCAGAGTTGTTTTTCTCGGAGCCCCTGTGATAGCACTGGAGCATACCAAGAAAACCTCTCTTGAAGCTTGGCTGCAGCTGAGTGGAGGCTTTTTACCGCAGCAGCAGTACAGCACCAGATTGTGATATGTTTTCCACCTCTGCTAGAGGGACTGAGTTTGCTGTGTGCTCTGACAATATAATCTGGCTTTCTGATATGCTCTTCATTGTCATTTGGAGGAAGGAACAAGTTGGGGAGGAAATGGTGCCTTGGTTGTTGTTGCTCTCTGGAGCAACCACATCAGTACACAGATACTGGGGAGAAAGGGAAACAAGGATTTCCACCCATTGTGCTTAGGAAATATCTTCACTGATTATGAAGGCTCTTAAGTAGAGGTCCTTTCCTGCACTTTCAGTTAAAATCTAGTTTTATTGTATTTCCACTGGGAATCACCTCATTTAAGTCAGTATCAGCACAGGATCTGTTTCTGCTATGCTGAAAAGAGCAGAACTGCTCTCCACAAGCATTGCATCAGAAAATACAGTTCTAGCTATGACCAAATGAGGATGTTGGGCCACTTTTTCACAAAATGAGTTTGAATGTGACTGAAGAGAATGAATATATGTGGATGTACTCTTAATTCATTTACATTTTGCAAAATTGTTTCTTTTTGTATTAGTGCTGTGCATAATACTGTCAACATATTAGCTGCACTTGTGCTGGATTTCCTTTTTGTAGTCGTCATCAAAAATGTTTCTGAGTGTTCATGTTTAATCAGTATTACACACCTGGGAATGACTACTAATACGCTAGGATTTAAAGTGACCTTTCTGACTAGTAATTAAATATATTAAAAATTTTACACATCAGTAAAAATCCATATTGCCTGGCAAGATATGGAGTAAATATATCTAAAAGAAAAAAGGGTAAATGTAGCACACAGGGTATGTTTGTGCAGTATTTCCATGTGGGGATGGCAGAGGGCAAAGAAAGATTGTTATGCAGAGGATAGCTGTATTGAGGCAGCCTTCTGCAGAACCTACTAAACCCTTAATTTCACCTTGGAGCACCTCACTAGTGAGGAGTTGTTGCTTCAGAAAACCAGGTAGAATACCTCCAGGAACACACTACAGGGAGTATCAAGTGGACATCCCCATTTTTACCTGTCCACCTCCACTTTTCCAGGCTATACCACAGGCTGCAGCGGCCTCTGTTGGAAAATCGACATCTCCTCTGACTGCCTTAAACCAAAGCTGTCCAAATTCTCCCAGCACCTCCCTGCTGCATCTTCTTCCCTTCCTGGGGCTCACAAGAGGAGATTGTCCTTGTCCTTCAAGCACTTCTAGGCCAGACCAATTCCCCTGGCTGGCTGGGGCCTTTCACTGCTTCATGGATTAACTATGCAGAGGTTCTTCAGGAGTAAGGAAGCCTTTCCCTGTTTTTGATACTGCAGTAGGGCTGACAACAGTCATGCCATGCAGGAAACCAACTATTACAGGCAGCGCATTTTTGTTTTTTGAATGTAAATTGGTCCTCTCTGCAAAGATGTTTGAAATGTATGGCACAGTTTGGGGAGCTCGGTATTCACTGTTATCCCCCTGAAGCAATAAAAGTACAGGCAGGACTTGGTTCAGGGTGGGATGTCTTGACTTGCCCTGCTTTCTGTGACATTCAAGTGATGTAATTGATATGGTAGCAATAGTATACAAAATGAATGCTCTATTAATAACTTCCCTTTGACAGCCACTTAGCCCAGAATCTTAGCTTGGTATTGAAACTTTCACTGATAGTGCTTTGCAGCAATTGTACTGACAGTGTGTCTTGAAAGTTAATGGGATGACTAGGAACAAACATTTGGCAAGATTGTCAGCTTTTCGAGGTTTATTTCAGGTACAGTTCATCTTGCTGTAAGAGATTTGAAAAATTTGCCCTCAATATATTCTGGTTCTTTCTCATTCTTTCTCTCAGTTCTGTGCATGGAGTGATTTCCCTACCAAATTTGCAAAGGTATTCTTTGGTCCTTATTCTGTATCTCCTGTAATAGCTTTCTTCAGCTGTAAGACTAGTAGAAAGCCAGTTATTCTTATATGCCTATATTATGTATATACAAATACAATACATTTACATTATATAAATTTATATTAGCTATTTATGGGAAAAAATGCATATTGTCCTCTGTAATTTCCAGTTTAGAGTCTATAATTTGCTATATTTCTCTTTATTGAACATCAGTGTGTATATTATCTGTACAACAGATGCAGTCTGTACCAAGGTGTTCTAAAAAGCAGTAATATGGATTAAAAAACAACAATAAATACTTTTTACCAATCCCCAAATAAAATTAGGGTGAAATTAAATTTTTAACCTTTGGGAATTTTAGTAATTTGCATCTTGGTAGAATAAAGTTTCATTATTTATATTTCTTAATCTGATGGTCAGACCTTAATTGTGCTTGGACATATGTTTTCCTGCATTTACACAATTGAGAGATGAGTGAATAATGAACGAGACCAAATATTTAATTACTGAAAAGCATTCAGAGTGTTATACATAAAGCATCTGGAACAATGAAAAGCTGTTTTAGGCTTTAAATGAATTTACTGGGATTCATACTAGCTAAACCTGGAAGATATCAAAGAATTTTAAAATTTGCCCCAATATCCGTAAGTCAATCTGTTTTAGGAACAGGGATGGCTAAGTCAGGTTTAGATTTAAAGAGAAGCGACCTATGCATAAAGCCAGATTTAGATTTAAATACCATCTGAAGTTAGAAGTGATGAATGCAGTTATAAAAGGTCTGTGTACCTGCACAGGCACCCTGCAGGCCTTGTAATACATTTTTGCAATAGTTTCACCTTGTGTCCAGCACAGAGAGACATATAGAAAAATTTGAGATCTAGGGGAGTGGAGCACCTAAGAAACTTGTTGAATTGTCTTCTCATTTGCCCTAAACCAACCATGTCTAATTTCTGTTAATGTCATAGCATTTACATTAATCATGTAAATGTATGTAAAATTACTGGTAATTATTTATCTGTGCAAAAGACCTAGTCCTAGGGGGGGTTCTAATATTTTTGAGTTATGTTATTTTTACTTTATAACGCTATATGCAGTTTTTGCAACTCACATCTATATGTATGTCTATATATATGTTTTTACAAGTTGTATTCCTCTGTGACATAGCTGACAGTCTTTTATGTCATTTGATTCACAGTGCTTTGAAGTCCAAAAAAATCTTAGTGTAAATAAAATTACTGTCTTATATAGAGTCCTGTTTTAGTCAAAGAAATATCTGATGAGACTGAAGCTGGAATGAATCGTGTTACATTTTGAGTAACATACCTGTAGCTCTCTGGTAAATCATATAATTTTGAAATATTTTCTGAGATAAGTTACATACAGCATTTAAAAGACCATTTCCATATGAAGGAAATTTTGTGTATTCAGTTTTCATTTAGTTTATTGATATGGCACATTACAGACATACTTCTATAAGTCTTAAATTATTTCATATACTTGGTCAGAGTGTGATGAAACAGTTACTTTGCCAAACAGTTTGTTCACAAGGGTAATCCAGCTGATCACTTATGTTTAAAGCTTATTTATCTATTAAAGTAGGAAAAGATATAGCTAAGATCTTCAGAAAAAAGAGTCAATATACTGAATAAATCTTACAGAGGCAGGAGCTCAAAAGATGTAGCTGAAAATCTGACGAATAACGCTTTAACTGTGTGAGATGGAATGTATATTCTAGAAAAGAATGATACCAGTCTAAAATGGGTATACATATGAGATAAAGGGAAATGCCAGTTTATGTCTAGTTTGGAATCGGTTGTAATGTAAGGGGGTTCAAGATTTTCCTGCCTTTCAGAACATCTCTTGTAACACAACTTGTGCTGCAGCAAGACCTTGGAAAGGTCACACAATAGCTATGTTTTTCTTTCTCTAGAATGGGAAAAATATATGACCTTTCCTGTAAATGGTCTCAAATATTTTCATGGTATACTACATAGTTTTAGAATCGCAAGACTGAAGATTTTCAACGTGTTTCAGTCAAAAAGGCTATATTTTTGACAAAATGTTTCACTTCAGTTTTTTTCTATTAATTGTTACATTATTTTTAATAGAATATTTCAGTAAGAAGGATTGACTCAGTCGTGTGTACATGGTTAGTTTTTGCATGTGTCTTGTTCTCTTGTTCTTGCTCTGCATCCCTCGGGAGGAAAGAGAAATTAAAAATGCTGAACATCATTAACTTTTAGCAGCTAAGCTAGAGAAATAACGGATCAGCTGAGACCAGTAGTAAGTGCTGTATACTGGTATTTAAAGGTGCACACAGTACTTCATGTGTAATATAAATCAGGAAAAAAGTGATACTACAAATGATAAAATTTCAAGTTGTTTTGCTGCAGAAAGTCTTGAACTCTCTAGTTAGGCCTTCTCATACTGCACACAAAATCACATTTTTTGATTTTTCATTTTAAGGATCTGGCTTGTCTTTCATTGAATTTTCACTGAATTTTTAGAGTTGGAAGGGACCGTAGAGATCATCTAGTTCAACTCCCCGACAAAGTAGGATTGCCCAGAGCTAGAGCATGTTATGCAGGACTGCATCTAGGCGGGTCGTGAAAACCTCCAAAGAAGGGGACTCCACGACCTCCCTGGTTCCAGCGCTCTGTCACCCTCACTATATTTGAGTGGAACCTCCTATGTTCCAACTTATGCCCGTTACCCCTCATCCTCTCACTGGCAACCACTGAGAAGAGTTTGNNAGATACTTATAGGCGTTAATAAGATCTCCCCTCAGCCTTCTCTTCTCCAGGCTAGAGTCCCAGCTCTTTCAGCCTTTCCTCATAAGGGAGATGCTCCAGTCCTTGAATCATCTTTGTTGCCCTTCACCGGACTCTCTCCAGCAGCTTCTTGTCCTTCTTGAACTGGGGAGCCCAGAACTGGATGCAGTATTGTGGCCTCACCAGTGCAGAGTAGAGAGGGAGAATGACTTCCCTTTACCTACTAGCCATGCTCTTCCCTATGCAGCCCAGGATTTGTTAGATGTGTTAGACCTTCCTGGCCACAAAAGCACACTGCTTGCTCATTGTCATTTTGCTGTCTGCCAGGACCGCCAAAGACCTTGTCTTTGGTGCAAGAAAAGGTTAATAGAAGCTTTCCTTGATGCAGTGGACCAAAACTGAAGAGTTAAATGCAGATCTTCATCTGAAGTATGTAGTAGCTTACAGTGCAGTGCAGGCAGCCTGATGGTCTGGTTCTGATGTCTCCAATTCTGCAAGTACTTATGTGTGTCTAAACTGCTTTAAAATCAGTGTGACTTAAGCACACACTTAATTACATGCTTAAGTGCTTTGCAGAACCAACCCTTTAAGTAATTCAGTAGATCATATATATTGGAAGCAGCTTTTACCAATACTGCAAATATTGTACTACAGTTTTATAACCTTCAGGTATTTGCAATGCTGTTGTGGCATTGAACTATAACCTAGGTCACAGCCTGCTGTTTTATTCTTATCCTGGAATTCTTCCACCTTTTGTTTTCATTTTCTGTTACATAACTAGTATTTTAATTCTTAAGTTTCCCAGGCTTTTTTTCTCACCCCTTTGCAGTTACACTCAGAAATAAAATAGAAGCCTGTGGGGAGAGAAAAATGGAAGGGGGAGTGCAAGAAGTAAAATGAATCATGCCTGCGTGTGAACAGGGATGTGGTAGCTATTTATACTATAAATACCAGATTAGTAGGATTTCAAACATTGTTACTCTGTAGGTCCTAAAAGGCATTATAAACTCTTAGGTTAGTTCTGCTTCACTACTTTCAAAGTAGACTTACTCAAGCAGACGTTTGCTTTCATTTTTAAGAGGATATAAAACACATAGTGGTTTTCTTGTACTCATAAATTATTTCCCCACCTATTGCTTGCTGTTTGAAAAGAGGAGCTGTTTTATACGTGCCAAGGAGAACTGCCACCTGATAACCTTGCTTCTGATCTCACATGATTCATTGACGATTGGTGGACTCTGCTCTTGTGAATACCCAAGAGCATTTGACAACTTGTCCATACTACACAGTCAGTACTGTGTATGGATTTGCCATTGCTCAAGGAGGAAGGTAGTCTGCTTGTCCTATTGCTCCCAAACTGCTTGTATTAGCTGGGTAGTGGTGGTGGTGGGGAACAGTTATTTCTTGCTAAGTAAAAGAATAACTTTTAAATTCCAAATTTGGCAACACATTCCTGGAAGAATGGAAACAAAAGCATAGTCAAGATGTTCCTCTATACTTCTGAGCTAAGGTCTTTTCTGTTAGAGCAAACAACACAATCCTGAAATGCATGATGCCATTCTGAAAGTAATTTCTTATACTTAATCCCTTTCCTTGGTCAATGTTACCAACTGGCACACTTAATTTATTAGGTAACCACTAAATGCAAATTACTCTACAAAGCAGTCTCTGGGGCAGAGATGTCTCTTTTGATTATTCCTTTCAGAATTCTAGCCCTGTGTGGCAGTAAAACATGCCAAAAAGTCTTTTTCTAGGCTTGTTTAAGACACAGCCAATACTGTTATATTGAAGGCACTACGCTATTTATGGAGGTTTTTTTATATTATATCCTAGCCTAGGAAGTTTATAACTTAGTTGATACTAGATATCTTTTGCAAATGTCTTAGGAACAAAAAACATGTCTGTCTCTCTCAACATACTGGCATACAATTCATCCTTCACCTGATGTGCCTTATTTTATCTCTTCTACATCAGGCACTTTTTTTGCCATGATGATTTTCTTGCCTGTGAGGCGAGAGCTAAATGTCAGTCAGTGTGCATGAGAAATTGCTTTTCTCTTGTGTAGATTACCTTGAAAACACTAAAGGTGGCATTGGCAGTGGAATAGATTGATAACAAGGTTGAGGAGGGTATTCTTATTTCATCAGTAGCTGAGGAGGGTGAGAACTGACTGTAGGCTTTCTCCAGAGGGGAGTCTCAAAAATCAGCCTTGGCTATTTGTGGTGTGTGCTGAAATTTGTTATAACTGTGGGAGAAAGCGTTTCTTAGTGAAAATTATTTGGGAAATGAGTAGGAAAGGAACGAGTACTCTTTACTACTCGTGTGCGTACAACATTCAGGCCCTCATATTTCAGTCATTTATTAAGGTCTGGAACCACAAGCTGCTGCCTGTGTTGGAAGCTGGCTAGATGGAAGGCTGGTGGTCTTGAAGGTAGCAATGTCCTCACACTGGCCTGAGGATGAACGAGGTGTTGATGTCAGAGCCCTTGTTAAACCATCCACTTGAAACGGATTTGAGGCTGGTGGTAATGCCATGCATTTTTAATAGTCCCAATGGAAAGTCTATGAAGATAGAGTAATCAGCAAGTAATGATGTTAAGAAACCTATTGTCCCTGGGAAAAGAGGACATTTTACATGTATTTGATGTAGGTGTCAGGTGAAGACATTATTATGTAAAGTGTATGTTAGATCTCAACTTCTGGTATGACAAATCACCGGAATATAGAGTAGCTGGGGGCAACTAAATCTTTTGTTAGGCTAATTAGTGGTTAAACAAAGCAATTGTGTAGGGGATTAGCTTTCTGGTGGAACTGATGTGCATCTAATAGGTGTTAAGTGCTTGCCACACAATGTTTTAAAGAATTCATGCAAATGTTTTTGTCTGTGGGATCTAATCATCTTTGTACATAATCTTCTGTAGTCATGGTACAATTCTTGCCACCTGAGAAAAGCTGCAATTTATTTTGCTAGACTGCCGTGTTTTCTTCAGGGGAAAAACAGAAACCAAAACCCACTACAGATAGGCTGTGATCTATATGTATTTAATACATAGGAGGCTTAAATATTGCAATTATTTAAAAAAAAAGCAATAGCTCCTTTCTTTTTTATAATGGATGAGAGTATAATATGGATGATTGGTCAGATCTTTGTAGAGTTCAGTTTTGATTGGAGGTATCTGTAGAGTCACACACAGACAAAATGAATGTGATTGAGGATCAATGCTGAGAATTCTAGATAGTACTTTATTTCTTTATTCTGCTTCCGTTTTGCTTGGGAGTCAAAAAAGTGCTCTCCTTGAAGCACTATGGCATGGAGTGGTAACTATCATTCCTCTCCCTTTTTCAGCTAAGTGTTAAGAATAGCGGATAAATGTTTTCAAATCAAAATTGCTGCTCTGCAGAGTTATTTTACGATGTGAGGTGTTTGTTCAAATGTGCATAATTTCACAGATTAAACCCACAGGCTTTTGCTTTCCTGTGCCTGAAGAACATGATCTATAAAGAACTGATTTTGCTTAGCCTGTTTCAAGATGCAAATTCATTTTCACCTTACTTACTAAAATGTATATTTGAGATCTGTATCATCAAAATTCATCTTCAGACTCAGTATATTTGTAGAGAGATGGGGAAGGACTCTTTATTAGGGAGTGTAACAGTAAGACAAGAGGTAATGGTTTTAAACTGAAAGAGAGGAGGTTTAGATTAGATATCTGGAAGAAATTCTTTACTATGAGATTGATGAGGCACTGGAACAGGTTGCCCGAAAAGTTGTGGATGCCTCATCCATAGAGGTGTTCAAGGCCAGGCTGGATGGGGCTTTGAGCAACCTGGTCTAGTGGGAGGTGTCCCTGCCCATGGCAGAGGGGTTGGAACTCCACGGTCTTTAAGGTCCCTTCCAATGCAAATTCTATGGTTGCCCTGAGCATTCCTGTGCTGCCCTCCAGTACACACTAGTGGTAACCCGAAGCTGGCTGGTCTCTGGAGTGGGAATAAAAGCACCACACCCATTGAAAATGAACAGACAAAAAAGAATGTTTCCAAAATGCTGCATTTCTCTTACAATGGGATTTTTATTTCTTTCCCGCCTGTGAAAATGAAATAACCAGGGGCTAGTCAGTGCCAATATTTTTGTCAGTGTCAGTTTCAATTTTTCAATGTCTAATTCTTTCATGCAGGTACCAAATAAACCACTTGAATCATGAAAATATGATCTGTACATAGCCATTGTCATTAATTTTTATAGAAAATGGAAGAAAGATGAAATGTGTACAGTGTCATATCATGGTAACTGATGTCCTTTCTGACATATTGTGTAATGAACTGCTACTGTGCAATGTAATCAACATGCAATAATTTTTGAAATGTTTTTGTTAAACAAAGCAAGGGGGAGATGGAGTTTGACTGTGTGATTTGACCTGAGAAGTAGTTCTGAATTGACAGAAATCCATGTAAAAAAGAAATTTGGCATTCTTCTTGGCTCCAAATCTTAATTGGTTTGATTTTTTTCAAATGCCTTGAGCAATCAATGTGATACCAACCACCAGCAAGGTCAGCAAGGTTGCTTATAGTCTTATGTGTTGCCCAGGGGTTGATAAGCTACTTATCTTGCAGTTGTGCACTGAGAGTGATTCCATTTTCTGGAGTAGAGGGCGGCTGTCAAAAGTAATGTTTTTGTTACATGCACAAATGGATAATCTGAATAAGATTATTAAGGGAGTTTGCTGTTGATTTTTCTCTTACTTCTCCAAGAGTAATAAGACAGCTATTAGATGCAGGCAAAAGCATCTTTCTTACCATTTTCTTTATCGCTCAAAATGTTCTTTTGCACTTCTAATTTGTGGAAACACTTTTGGACTCTGAGAAGTATAAAAATATGTCCACATAAATTTGAGAAATGGGATGTTAGTCAGTAAAAGACCTAGCGGTACGAAGCAGTGATTAGGGTAGCTCATCAAAATGTGTCAGAACAGTTCAGTGCTTCCTAAATTTGATGTGATAATTGCAGAGATGGATCTTCCAGGATCCTCTGGGCTTGTACTGAAAGAGATATGAAGATTAGATGGGTATCTGTGAGATAGAATATAAAGTCCAGGACTTTATACAGCATCCAGCGGATGCTGCCAGTCGACACTGTAAGGTAGGTGGGAGAGTGTATGTGCTGCCTGACCAACAGCAAGCACTTTGCAGCAGTGTCACTGATTGTGGTTTAGTGCCAGTTGTGTGTTGACACCTCAGTGATTCTCTGTCATACAGAAATTCTGCAAATAGGTTTGCTGCCACATATTGACCCAACATTAAGCTCATTGAGGTCATTGAATAAAGCCCTAACCCTGACAGGGTTTTTTGCTTTACACAGCACTGGAAGGGCAAGAGAGTCTGAGAGTTAGGATTGCAGTGTGCAGGACAGCTTCACCCATTCTTCTACAAGGAGTACTTGTCTACCTGCATCACAGCTGTCATTCTCCCACTCAAGTTTCTAATTTTAGGGGTCCATAGTAATGCTAATAGTGAATTATGCAACAGTGAGTTAACATGTATTTAAACTACGTTCTCCATTTATAACTCTCCCCCATTCTATGGGTTTTTGTTAATTTTTATTTGGAGCATATATTTGGTTCTTGCATGTCCACATTTTAGTAATAAGTGAAAATTTTACTTTGAAAACATAAGGGATAATTTTAATTGATTTATATTCTTCTGGTTGCTGTTGGTTGTTTCCATGCTGGTACATAGGAACTATGTACATAGCTACATGTCTTACAAAGTAATTTTATGCCATGTGATCTGTGCTTGTGGATAAAGCTGTTGTAATCAGTGATAGCAAGTGTATTACTTTGCGTAACATCAATGTGAGTTATAGTTGATGTCTGGCAGTTTGGAAACCGCTCTTATCAAGAACGCAAAAAGATTATGGCATGTGCTCACGGAGATTGTGTGGTGCTTCCTATGGGGTATCTTTCTTTGACAGCTCTTAACATATGTAGGTTGGCACTTTTGCTACAAAGCAGTCTTCAGTTACTCATTTTTTTAAAAAATGTGTTTAAAACCAATAAGTGTTTGCTTTAGCACAATCAAGACCATGCCATTAATTCAGGGCCTAGTTAAAGGAATGCAAGCATTCAAAATGGATAATTCAGTCTAAGGGCTGCTGCAGTTCTATCTGCTACTCCATTCCTTGCACACTTGATAGAAAAGGTATTTAAAATTATTTTATGTGTATGTTCCTGTTACCAAATTTTCCTTTTTACCACCTGTGGCTGCTCATGTCTGTATTTATTTAGTGCATTTTCAAAATGATGTAGTGAATAAGCTCTTTGGTGTTTGTCTCTACTGCTGCCTGTTTAATTTGTGTCTGGGGTGTTGGGGTTGAACCTCATACTGATTCCAAAGAAACTTGTCCTGGAAACCCTAACTGCATTCTATATCAGTGGTGTTGGCCAGATGTTTATATATGCATATTAAAATATTCAAGGGATGATGTATAATATGAATGAATGGAATGGGATAAGAAAAATTAAAAGACAGGGAAGAAGGCAGTATTATGCACTATCTCAGATCTATCTCAGAGAGTATTTGACTGAGGTAGGAATTACACCTATGCACCAAAGTTAGTAGCCCAGTGCCCACAGTTCTGTCATCTGTTTTAACAGTAATAATAATTTATCAGTAACCAAGCCTAGATGTGTTTGATGCCCTAATTTGGGAAAGACCATTGGCTTATGAGGCATGGCTTTGATTGTGGCTCTTATGCTTGTCAAATGCTACATAAGGACATGTGATAATGCTATGTCAGGGATTAGGCAGTGGCTGCTAAAGGTGCCAAAGGTAATCTTGCTTTAGGAACAAGTCACATGCCCTTAATATTTCTGCTCTATGTTGGAATGAAGGAGCTTTAGTAGTTGTGTCTCCTCCTGCATTGATGACACTTGCCACCTTAAGTTGTGAAGATCTAGCCAAGCTAGAAATTAAAGCCTCCCAAAACAACACTTCTATTCTACTTTAAGCTCTTTTCTCTTTCCCTTCCTCTTAGAATCCCTTCCTTTCTTTTATGTTTCCTTGTTTGCACTTCTAATTTATTTCAACTTTCTATGTTTTTGCCTCTTATGATGACTCATATTTATGATTGGTGACATAAGTTCATGCATTTTCCTTTTTCTTATGGAATATTTTCAGACTTCAACTACAATAACTTTTTTTAACTAAAAAGTTATTCCAAATTATAAATTATTCATTTAATAGAAATCTGACCATTCCTGTATATTTTAGGAAATAGCTAGCTTTAACTATAATTATGCATAAAAGTGAATAATACAATTAGCGAGGCAGAATTGTCATTTTTTTCTGATAAGGTATTTAGCTAAGGACTTGCTCTAAATTACAGATATTTGCCACTAGTTTGGCTCTATCCTCTTACTAAAGAGCCTATGCTTTACAGAAAACCAAGCATTATTATTTGTTGACCCCTCAGAGACAATTCAGCACCATATAGTGCTGCTTCTCTACAATACTTATGGATGTAAAGTGGAAGAAAATTTAATTTCCCTGACATGTACTTCTGACATTCAAGACAGACACAATTGGCTGAGCAGCTGACACGCTGCAATCCTACTTTTGTACTTTTATTCTTTCAATCTAGAAAGTTCGTTTTTGAGAAAGTGGCTTGGTTCCCTTTAAAACCTACTAGCTAATTAATCATGGTTGCAGAGTGCTGTTGCAGGCAGCTTCTTATAACATTTGATTAATAATAAGTGCTGATATGGGGAATGTGTTACAGTGAGCAGGACCACATCTGGCAGGTCATCATGGCTACTCACCTCTCTACACTGTAAGCAGTTTTTTTTTTCACAAAAAATGTGTTGACCTGATTCTGCACTGCTAAATTCTCAAGTGATAGTTACTACCTTGTAGTATACATCATATCTCCAATTCACAGTTTGAGACTATGGGAAGCAGACATAACTTGAGACCACTGTGCAGGCATTTAGCTCTCTCAGCTCACCAATAACTTTTTAGGTTTTTAAGCAAAATGTTGTAAATACCAGGTGGGCAAATTTGTTAGCGATTGCAAATTTTGCCCACATATAATCAGCAGTGTGATTATTTTTAAACAAACACTTCTGAATTTAAAAGAAGATTCTGGATTCTGAATTTTATATGATTAAATATTTATGGAAAAAGTTAGGCTAAAATAGTTCAATGAACTAGACTGCCAGAACACTACTCTCAGGGAAAATGTGGTCCCTGTTTTTTCTCAGCTGGGAGAGGCTAGGTACTGTCACAAGCAAATGATACCTTTGTGGATTCATCTTTTTATTTCTCTGGACTTTAAATCAAGCTCTTCTTGTGTGGATCTCCCATGAATTTTATGTGTGAACCATTTTTCTCTGTAGATTACATATCAAAACAAATTCTTGCAGAGTGTATATATTTCTCAAAGAAAAACAAAAACCCAATCACCACACCAAAAAAAACCCCAAAAGTCCGCTTGTTTGTTTGTTTGAGTCCTTTCTACATCCACACAATGGCAAAACTAGGAATGGCAAGTGCCTGGCATTAAAGAAAAGTAGTTTAATTAGTACCTGAAAGGTATTTGTGTAACATTTATTTTTGTATTGTAATTTTCTGTGATATAACTAAGTAAAGAATCTCATGAAACCCCTAATCAAGGATTAAATACATTATAATTTCAAGCATAAACTCCATGAGTCTATATTTCAGGTCTTTAAAGATAGAAAGTAGGCCATAGATCTTTTAGATTTCTTGGTGGAGGTAGCTTTGAAACTTTAAAGGTTTTAATTTATATTACATTACAGATTATTAAGAGGGTTTTGTTGTTTTAAGAAAGCAGATTGTACTTGATACCCCTTTAAGTTAGGGCTGAGACTTAGCCTACGAGAATGTGTTGGTTGATTTTCAGTAGCTAAGTTTTAGCCTAGTGAAAACTGCAAGGAAGGGGTCTTGGGCACCACAACAGCAGAATATCTATTTGCATAATGTTCTGTGACAAGCTATGAAACTGTCAGTCTTTATGTACGTGCACACTAATTGTTAACAATATTAACATTCATGACGGTAAACTTGTTACCCATTTTGCCATTTGCATTTTGTATTGTTTTCTTCCATTTTTTTTCCCCCTAACATCACTGCAATACAGGAAACTTAACTTGGGGTTAACAGAAAAGAATTGGTCTCACCTTTCTCTCAGAGCAATGGTGGGAAGAATTGTCACAATTTCAATGTGAGTGCTATTGATCAATTGTGAGTCTTTTCATGATACGAAATGAGAGTTTTGTCTTCAATTCAGACCTACTTTCAATACTGACTCAGAATGGACTGACACCGAGATTTATGATCAGCTTGTATCCTTTCTTATTGTTTCCATCAGGGTATATTCTCTTAACCGTAAAAGCAATAAAATAGTCATTTGTAAAAGCAAAGCTGTCCTTGTAATCATGCTGAATTGTTCCATAACCCATGTGAATGAAAGGAAAACACATGACGGAATAGTAGTGTAGCATTGTAAAAATTAGGTCTCCAGCAAGATTAATAGGATGTTTATAGCAAAGTGGTGACTTCCAGATGGGCAAGACCAAACAGGATTAAGATGTTTCATACCTGTTCTATCTTCCCAACACAATCCTGATAACACTGTGGTTTTGAAATTTAATAAACATGAATGCTGCCATCTATTCCAAGTATATAGTCTAAAATCGTCAAGGCTTTCTTACCACCTATACTCCATAAACCAATACTTTTATGAATCAGATAGATAAATCTGTTTATATGACATAACAGGACTCAGACCATATTTTGATACAATAAAAGATAACTCAGATGGAGACAGTATAAAGTCTCAATATGTAAAATGGGGATTGAAGTATAAGGGGTAAATTGTTCTTTATCTCAATAGAAAAGTGTTGGAAAAGGTAATGTAGTCTTTGTTTCTGGAGTGCCCTTTTCTTCTTGAAACATAGCCCACCAAAAGCAGCTTTTAATTTCCTGAATTAGGCTAATAAGAACAGAGCAACAATATGAAAGTAGTAAATTACATTAGCAGAACTCATGAAATTAGTACAGTAAGCCTATGCACAAGCTATATACATCTCTGCAAATCTATTCAGTATCTATTTGTGTCTGCAAATATTTCAAAGCTAAGATGCTGACAGACAGAAAGTGCTGGTCCTTAAAGGTGCAGGCTGTAAAATTCCTGTTAGGACTGAAAAGCATCCCTGGGACCAGGAAGTGTAATCCGATCATGTAATAGGATTGATATAAATATAATCCTATTACTGAACCACATGCTTGTATGTCAAGAATGAGCAGTGAATAAAGGCTAGAAGAGGTCTGGGTCATGTTGCTCTTTCAAAACAGATAATATGCACCATTATAACAAATGCTGATTTAGAAGGCAGATTTTGGCAACTTCATGCCATAAATTAATTATGCTAGAGGTTCTGAGCTGTCACTTTTGGGGATTTTTTTTTCTTCTTTCTTTTTTCCTCCAGCAGTATTAAAAAGGAAGGCTGATGTTAATAACAAATGATACTATATGTAGGCAACCCTCATAGAAGGGTCAGAAGGGTGGAATCTTCTATCTATGAAGAATATTCCATTGTATGCAGCTGATAAGAATAAAACTAAATGGCTCAGATCATGTAATTAACACAGTTATAATATATTAATCCCTTAACAATGCAAGACCCAGCAAGTATTTGTTGAAAGCCAAGTATATATGGTGATTGGCCTGTATTGCTGAGTCTCTTGAATTGTAGTTATGAAGAGGTTAGCAAATTAAGCACCTTTGCCCTTTTCTGACACATTAATCTTGCAAAGAAGACAATGAGAACATTTTATGCTAGTATCATGCCAAAGAAGTGCTGGCAGTATCTTTTTTTTGACCCACTTCTTCTCATCAGTCTTAAGGCAGGAGGCACCTGAAAAGGAACTGCACTCTACACTTTTTCTAGTTTTGAAGCATGAACCAAAATAAAAGTGTTCACAGTAGGCCAATAGATTTCCTCTGAAAGTTTAATTTTTCAAAACGCACCAGGTCTATTCCTTCATGTACCTGATCTTTTTCAGAATCAGTGCTAAATATGTTTTTTGGATACAATGTAATGTAGGAAGTTTTTTTCTGCCTGTCTGTATGGTGTAACTATTGGTTATGTTAATCTGGTTTTGGTGAACAAACTTCTAAATTATGCCATCATATGTAAGCATGCATGCAAAGATATTTATATGTGCAAATGCTATTTTAATTATAATTAAATAAATAGGAAGTGAGTCTGAATGATCTATTCAGCCCTTGACGTAGTGTTTCCAGTCCAATGTTTATAAAGCCTTGTTTATAAATCTTTGTGCTACCGCCACCCACAAGATACCTCATTCCTGTCTTCAGGTGGCTATGTGTATACCAAGTGATAAACATTTGAGTTTACCTTACCAGCGTATCAGTGTCTGCTAAACCAGGAGCAAAAAGAACTGTAAAATAAGTAAATAAATAAATCAGTGTGCATGCAACTTGAGCAGCTAGAGGTGTATCAGTCTGTACGCTGTTGTCTTGAAAAGTTTTTTTCCAGCTTTGGTCTAAATGAGATACTGCAAATACCTGAAGACTGGTAGATGTTGATGATGTGCATTAGCTGTTACTATCTAGAATTATCTTGATTTCAGTATTTATCTTCTTGGATAAAGTAGAAAGAGACAATGCCTCATTTAAGTTCAATAGTCTAAGTAGGCAAAGGATTATTATTCTCTCTAAAGTCAGCATTGTGAAAAGAAGCAGAGAAAATCTTGGAGGTTTGGTCCATGTCTTTTGAATCCCAAACAAACACTTATAATCTCAAGACTCTTAGGTCTCTAGACTATTTCATTTAGTACATTCACAGTTTATACTTTCATCCTGAAGCAGCCTATTTTGCATCATTAGAATCTGGACATAGAGAAATTAATTTTGTGGATGGGCTATTGGAGGAAATTGTTGTCTCGT
This sequence comes from Scolopax mira, assembly GCA_004320125.1. Classification (NCBI taxonomy): domain Eukaryota; kingdom Metazoa; phylum Chordata; class Aves; order Charadriiformes; family Scolopacidae; genus Scolopax; species Scolopax mira. The sequence continues at coordinate 23,236 of BJBW01010857.1, forward strand.
ATTAGTATGATTTATGCTAAAAGCTAATGTTATGTGAATGTGCAGTATTTAAAAAATCTCACACCTTTTCTAAATGTAGTCAAGGAATTTGCTGTGGTTTGTCCTCATCATTCTTGAATTATCTCCTGATAAAAATATGTGATTTATCAGTGGTGACAGATGCTGCCTTGGTTTTGCAGTTCCTATTATGTTAATGGCTCATAGTTTGCTGGAAAACAGCTTTTCTCAAATGGACTGTCCTTGTTCAACAGCACTGAATTATGGTTTCACTTGCTTTAGTTTCCTCTTATAATTAACTTTCAGATGTACTGTAGGAACATAAGGAGCAAACTAACTCATTTTACAGTAACCTGTAAATAAAACCATTGCCAAAACATAGCTGACAGTTAATACCAAGCAGTAGTGCAATTTTCTGCCACTGGAGAGAGTAATGAAATTAATTACCCATGAACATGCAATATTGATGAATAACTAACACTATCTTACTTGATCCTTTTTGTATACACTGTGTGCAAAGGTGTCTAGCCTGATGGTAGGAGAAATGAACAGAACAACTTCCAAAGTTTACTGACAAAGTTTACTTTCTTATCTCTAACTATTTCTTGTGTTTTCTTATTAGTCATGTAGATTGCTTGTCAGTTCCTGATTAATACTTTTATGTAGTTCATCAGTTTTTGGATGATGTGATCTACTTTAAGATCTGTTCTGATTCATCTTTCAAAAATGACAGTGTTCAACATCTCCATGCTCCTAATCCAAGTCTTTGTAGACACTGCTAATGGATGTCTACATTATATGGTGTATCACAAAGAAAGTCATCAAAAGGTTCATTTTTTTAATAGCAATGAGTGGTACTCAATAAAGTGTTTCTATTAATTCCTTTTGTAATCAAACAGTATGGACAACAATTATGCAGCACTGAACCATATGCTTTCATTGTGTTTACTTGTGTTGCAAGATAATCAGCCTTTAATACTTTAAGAAAAAGTATTTTTGCAGGCCAGAGCTACAAAAAAAATCTCTTTCTTTTCCCCCTGAAGTTTCATTAGCACACCTGTCCTTGTAAATGTGGCTAGATAATAATTGTTTTTTACCAAACTAAATAGATATTTTAATTCCTATTTTTTAAAAAAAAAATATTTTCAGGCTATTTTGTAACTATAGAGTAATATTTTTAATCAAGTGCTGATGATGTACCTAGTGTATCTGAAATCAAAACTACACATTTTGCAACATACCATCATTTTTATAGATAGATTTTGACTATAGAAATACTGGAAACTCTCATAATTTTAATAACTGACAAATAATATTTATCTTATGTGTAGAGCTCTTGAAATCCATGCAGTTATACATTTTCCCTTCTACTAAAACAGATGTCTGTGGGACAAAGAAAGGTGGCTTATTCCAGGTTACCCATCAATGCAGTGGCAGAACTAAGAAATGAGCCCTATGCTCTTGGGACCCATTGTGTGAGTGCTTCCATGGTTAGGGTAGCAGAAATTTATCAGAAAAGGAAATTTGGAAGATGATACATTTTTACAATGTTTACCACTTTGTTTTCTAGAGCTATGAATTTTATGATGCTTCCATGAAAGGTCATTGTGTAGGAGCAACTGGGGAAACCTTGGGATCAGAGAGAATGATGGATGACAGGGCTTCTCACAGTAAACAGTTGCAGAGTTTTTAGAGTGATTTTTGGAGAAATGCAGAAAGACACACAAGGCAAATCTTGCCTTAAAACAAACAAAAAAGACAACAGAACCTGGGTTTTGCAAAGAAATCTTGTCTCTATCAACAAGACGAGAAAACCACTCTAAACTTTAGGAAGGACATCAAATAACAATAAAAGTATTTCTGACTTAGGAAGGCTCTTCTAAAAGGAAAAATGATCCCACACGCATGTGGTATTGTTTGTGATCACACACACAATTTCTCTATAATGCCATTTTTCTTTTTCTAGATGCTGTGCTACACACAAATTGGCAGTTATTTTTCACAAAGTTCAAGCAAGTGTGGGGCTAAGACCAGAAATAAAAGTAGTGAGAAGAGTATCAGTTTCACATATCAGGAGGAAACAGATCTCATCTTGATCAATTATGGTGTTAATTTCTCTGCATTAACCCCCAGCTTTTTACTACTAGAGAGGAACATGGTGTAAAACTGCTAACCAGTGCTGGACTGTGGTTACCATTATAGATTGTTTGCTTTATGTGAGGGCTGGGTTTGAGGTTTTTCTTTTTCTTTCTTTTGATTTAGTATTTCAGAGCAGGGAATTATTGGATTAAGGTTTCAATTTTATTCATGTCAGGATGTGCCTTCTGTTCCAACAAGCATTTACCTTTTAAGAAACCAGCAGGTCTGAAAGATCTATTCCTTGAACAAATTATGCTGAGGTTTTCCCCTTTTGCCACTGATAGCAGTTGTTTGAAAAATAAATAGAGATAAATAAAAAGCCCTTTGACCAAATCAATACTCAGGTAAGAAATATTTATGCATTAATTTAGTATACACGGGACCAGATTTATCTTTTCTGAGAAACCAATCCTGTGGTCAGAGGAAGAAAGCCCGTAAGCATATGGTGCTATGCTACATGTGTTAGAAACTTCAGGATTTAGCTTCATGCTTCAAAAATGTATCAGTATAGTAATTAAAATTTAAAAAATCAGGCTTACCTGAGTCCTAAGATTGATGATCTTGTTTGAAAAAAGATAAAACAGCAATGCTAGTGCAATCTGTGCTCTACCAACTGCGGTAGAAGGAATAGGAAAAGGCTTTGCAGAAAAAAGGAGATGTTACACCAATATTTAGAATCAGACAAAGGGATTTATTTGTTGCAATTTTATTAGACTGTTGATTTTTTTACCTATAAAGATCTGGAGGAACAGTCAAGTCCTGCTAATGGGAACACAAAACAATCTGATAGTCAGTGCAGTCGTATTGGCTGGGAATTGTTTCTCAAGCCATGTAATCAGGAGCTAATTTTCCTAAAACAGTAGTGATATACTAGGAATGTGAACAGAGAGGCGCAAGGTGCTTCTTATCGCTTCCTGCAGTCTGTACTCAAAGTACACTTATCTAAGTATCTTGCACATGGAATCACATTTGATTATGGCCTTCACAAAACAGTTATTTTCCTCTGCTCCCACTTAGAGCAGTTCTTAAAAAACAAACAGGTGCAGATTGCACCTGTAGTGTTTGTACCAATTGTAGTGCTGCTTTTCTATTAATGTGATGTACAGGGAAAAGCTAGTTTCAGCAAATCTGAGGCTTGACCCTTTCAGTTGCTGAATGTTGAAAACTCCCATTGAAAACTGTACTGAAAACATTTCTGTTTAATCAACCTCAATCATGTAGAGGTCTCAATAACTCTTTCTGTGACTGAAATTTTGTGTAATATGTGTTCATGACTGATTTCAACCAGGAGATTGCCTAATACACTGAGCATCTCTTTACACTAATTGTGTAGCAAACTTACAAATCACTCCTCATAAAATACTCTTTGAATGTGAATTATAAATCATGGGATTGTGAAACATGGAGAAGCAGCTGGTCAAAGACATGATTTGGGAACATTAAATAAATATATAAATAAAATCACTGAAACATTTCAATAATCTTCTCAGTATACATCTGTACACACTAGAAGTTTAGAGTTTGTTTTAGACTTGTTTTTTAAATTAATTTGCTTTTACCTTTCTCTTCTATCTTTTTATAAGTATACACTGGCTGGCTTCCATTTATAATGGAATTCTGCATCAAATTACTGGAACAGTTTCTCAATTAAATGCATATAAACTGGTAAACCTAGACTTCCTTGCAGTATCTTCACAATATCACAAAACAGCTGTCTTCACAGTATCTCTAGCTTTTGTCCCATTTTTGTTATGATTATAATAGTGAATCTGCATAAGAAGCTTGATGGGTTTTAGCTTCTTATTTCACCTACGTTCTGTGCTCTCTGTTCACAGATAGAAACAAGTTGTTAGTACTGAAGTTGCATGTGTGCAGTCAAAAAACTGTCAATTCTCCTTTTTCTGTTTATTTTTTTCCCCCACTTAGGAAGTTAGCACCCAGGGATGACTTTTGTAATACTTTGTGGCATGTCAATACGACTAGAGTGTGGGGGGGTGGGATACTTTCTCAAAGTACTTGGTGAAAGTAATTTTTCAAACCTGAGATTGTTACCAAATTAATTATATTATAATCTAAACTGGGAAACATCTTACCCTGTAGAGATCAATCGAGGGGGTGGGGGTGGGGAGGGGAGTGTTGTTACCAGATCTCAGGATTGTACTCCCAGTTCAGACTTGGTGTGATGGTTCTTTGCAGCTTTCCACTCAGTTTCTCTCTTCCATTGTTCTCACACAGATTCATAAGCATTTAAAAAACAATAGCTAGTGAAATTCCCTAAGAACTTTTCATAGAAGTCATAGATACTTGACAACAACAACAAAAAAAGGATTTTTCCTTATGCTCCTAGTTAAATCAGTATTTGCTGAAGACAAAAAATATAAGTACTATGTTTGCTACGTTTTGGGGTTTTTTTAAACATCTCAACAAAAATTCTTTGTTTTACTTCATTCTCTTTCTACTGAGTATTTTCAATGGGCATTGCATTTACAGAATTATGTTATACATGTAAATGACAACCTGATTTATTTGTAGAAAATGTACTAGAAAAATCAGACATAACACATAACATTGTTGTACCAAGGAAAAGCTGATTTCCTGTATTCGCAGAGGAGCTTACACCCGATAAGAATGTTGTGTGCTGGTAGCTTGAGTGTTACAACATATGTGATACTGATGATGAAAACAAAACCTGTATGGAATATGTCTTAATTTGATGACATAGGCATTCTCCATTTTTTGAGACAATAGATGAAGAAAATGTTTTTTAATATCTAAATTTATTTTAAAGTGTTTTTTCAGTCTTTCAGTGATGCTTTTTGCATACCTGAACTTTAATTGTTGCATTACATGCTCATTACTGCGATGGTGGTAGTGTTGTGCATGGTGACGTGTTAACCAAGTTGTGTTTGGTTCCACTTTGCTCTAGAACAAGGATTTTGGGTATCTCTTTTCAGTAAGGAACTCGATAGATCAATGTGCTGAATAACCACTCTCCAGTCATTAGAGGAATTGTCTGCACTTTGTTGGGATGGCTTTGCAGGGCTTACCCAACTTTATTTTGCTCATCTGGATCTTGCCACAGCCATCACTCTCAAGCTGTTTAGTACACATACTGTGAGGATTGCTAAAGTGCAAATAAGCCTTACAGTCACTGCTGCTAAAATTCCCCTGCTATTAAAAAAAAAAAGTTATTTCTTTCTTTCATATTTTGGCCTTTTTTGTAACATTTAAAAAGGAAAACCCAGTTATGAAATGTGAGCTATCATTGCTCATCCAGTCTTGTGAAAAAGCTGCATTACATTACCTTTAGCATAACTCAGTGTCTGCAGGTTCCTGTAAGATCTGTGCTGTACTACTGTGTAAGGAGATACACTTAGTGTCAAAATCTAATGGGAAACATGAAACAGTGGCAATACTAATACTTTCTCACAGTTTTCTGCCAAGTTCTGCAAACTTGGAAAACTTGGAGAAACATCAGATTTTTTTAATTTATTGTTTTTCATGCTTATTCCAAACACTCTCAACTTATCATCTGTTTAAGGTACTCCCAGTCTGAACTGTTGGTGGTTACCACACACAGAGAGTCATCTAGTTTTCCTAACCAGAAATCCCACCAAATAGATAGACAGCAAACTGCCCTTGAGGTGGAAAGTTCACCCTTTTTTTTTGGATCTATATCAGTCCTGTAGTGTAAACAAAACAATTTAGTGCATGAAATCTAGATTAGGAAGCCTTGATATTGTTACCAGTTGTTGTGTGGGAGCGGATAGGTCAGTGAAGAATTGACCTCTGAAGAATAGCTGACTTGGAGTAAATTAGGGATATTTGGTTATTTATGCAAGTACCATTCTTGTAATGCTACTGTGAGTGCAGAGAAACAGGAATGATGCTTGGGGTAGCAGTGTTTTAACCTGTTTCAGTAGGATGTGCTACATCTTGCATGTTATAGCCCTGGCTTTTTGGAAGCATGCTCTGAAGATGATGAAGCTTGGTGCCTGGGTGACATGTAGCTATTGCCTGGGTGCACTATACAGTTCCTTCAGATATCATTCCTGAATTATGAGGAGATAGGCAAGAACTGTCTGTCTGTGCAATGTTTTTGAGACATTTAATGACTGACTATTTGCACTGACTTTCAAGTTACGCTCCTACCTCTGTGCTTGGACCCCTGGAAAGAGCATCTTGCTGTCAGTTTTTTCTCCCTGTCCTGCAGCATTTAATGCACCGAGCAGAACAGAATCTGTCACGTGGCAAATAAGCTATTTAAGAAAGAAAAGAAAACAAACTCTCTAAGTGCATAACCTTAAAGAAATTTTAATTAATGTCAGCAGGGAAATCTCTGTGGGGAAAAAATTAGAACTGTAAAGTGTTTGTTCTGGTTTCACTAAGTCTCTCTGCCTCTCCTCCACAGCTGGTTTCCTCCACAGATAAAAACCACAGTCTCCAAATGTAGAGAGATAAATATTGGCAGCTCTCAGGTTTGCTTTTCATCCCATGCCTGATGGGAGAATGCCAGTCGGTTTTCAAGCTCTTCCAAGTGAGCCTTTAGGGGTTTATTCACCAGACTGAATTTCTGGTAAACTGTTCCCTGCAGCTTTGGTCTTGAGACACAAAATTCATTTGTATCCCATTTGCAGTTTTTGATTTGCTGTCTAATTTTATTATGCGTAGATTTTTAGGGATATTTTTTGGTTTGCTGTTGGTTTTGTTTGTTTTTTTTTAACTCTCCTGAGCTTTACTGCGTTGTTTTTAAGGCATAACATGGTTTTAGTTACTGACAAACCTTATCTTTCTGTTTCCATAATATTTCCATAAAAATATCCATGAAGATTTCTAAGATGTTTGTTAACAAGAGGTCATTTTTGCTCTACCTGACAGACCATGAAAAATTATTCCAATGAATCACCATTGGTGCCATGTTAAAAAGGTGCATTACTTATTGCTTATATGACTATAACAGAGGACTGTTATACAGTCCTCTTATACAGGGATATTGTACAAAAAAACATCAGAAAGACTCTAGCTTGGAAGAAGTTTCAGCCAGTGTTTGATGTATTTGTTTATAGCAACACATTTAGGTAATCTAAGTGGTGTTGATTTTCTAGAGAGCCCCATATTAAGTCACAAATTTAGGGGGACCTATTCTTGTACAAAGAGATTGATTCTTTCCTAGTCTTGCAGAGACTATAAGATAAGAAAGAAAGATATGTATGTTTTAAAGGGGGATTATTTTTTTACATTTATGAATTTGATTAGATAATATCACTAATGTAGTACTGTGAACTACTCCTCTAAAGTTACATAACAAAAATAATTTAAAAATTGTTTTTCATGTCAGAATGAAGGATTATTAATTTTATATCACATTCCCGTGGGCTGTTTTGAAGCTGATGCTGTAAATTGGGCTGATGCTTTTGTGTTAATGTATATTTGACAGGAAACAACTGTATATGAACAATTAGCAAGATCAGCGCTCAGTACTGCAGTCCTGTTTGCTCTTAACTTTCCCCTTTTTACTCTTTCTCTTTTTGTTATTAATTTTTCCCTTTCCCTTTTATTCTAATATGTTTTCAGCAGGTGACAGGCTGGCAGCTGATTCCTAAATGTGTGCATGGTGAAGAGCCATTATCTGGTCCCTTTCTTCTTCATAGCATCAGATCATAATTCCCCTGCTCCTGTTAGGCAAAAAAACCCAAGTGAATGACAACACCAAGCAGATGGAGGAACAAAATTACATATTTACTTACAAGTGACTGTCCTTCAAGAAATGATCTCCTAACCTGATGGTAGAGGTGGCTGATTCAAGCACTGCTTAGATCCAGTTCCCTTACATTAGGCGTATCTGAAGCCCTTGATCCAGCTCCCTAGTGGGTACTATGTAATACTTTTGATTTCGTTATGATCACAATTTAATTTAAGTGAAATAATTTACGTTTACATATTTAAATTCAAAGTGTATAAAATGGGAGGCCAGAGTGCCACCTCCCATTCAGGTGCTAATTTTGTCACCTGAAATTGAGGCATATATTTTACGTCTCAGGGCACAAGGTTATGTAAAGTGTGCAAAGCTTAAGGATTCTTCTGGAGGACAAAGAAAAGCTGGTCCCATATTGCCCATACTTTCTGCTGGGAGCAGTTCTGCAGTGAATTATCCTTTAAGGGAACTGGTATTGCCTGTGAAGTAGCGGGAATTTTTGTGAGCAGTCAGGTATTGGAGGAAATATGCTTTTGAGCTTAGTGACTAAGTGGGAACTTCATTACTCCTCACAGAAGGTATTTTATTTGTTACAGCAAGTCTGTGCTGCTATGTAAAATGAACTATTTTGCAGGAACCTGAGTACCTTCACTTCTGAAAGTCTTGACATTTTTGTCATATTAAAAATGCTATAGAGATAGGTGCATTCCAGGTAACCTTGCAACACTGTACAAGACGAGAATGTGGACACTGGCTTCATAGCAGTGAATTCTGCACATCATGATTTCACAGATTTGCAGTATGGTTAATACCAACAGGCATTGATGTGGTGCTATAATTGCCAGAAGATATATTAATAGGTGCTATATAATTTCCTAAGACAGATAATACATTAACACATTTTTTAAGACATTATATTTCCCTTTTACCTGTGTTTTTCCCCTTTGATCAGAGGAAGATTCAAATTGTTTGAGAACATTGTAATCTCATTGCCCTGCTAATTTGTCTTGAAAACATGTTTCAGGTTTGTGTCTTCTATGTATATCCTAAAGATATCATCATAAAATTGATAACTATAGTGAGGCTAAAAGATTACTTTTTTCATTGGATGGTAACTCCATCTTGGAAGAAAAGAAGTACTCTGCAATAGTCGAATGAGAACGATCATGGATTAACTGAATTTAATCTGATAAAGACAACTCAATACCTAATTAGTCTCATGTCTGTTGGATGTCTTGAAGCTTGAGGTTCATCATTAATGAAAGTAATTAAGTGAACAAGTATTTTATCACCAACAGCATTCTAAGAGAAGGGGACAGGTTAGCAGTGAAAGGATAGGACAAAGGCACGGGTGGATCAATAACATGCAGGTCTGTCTTTCCTAATGACAGACCAATTATAATTGCTTTGATAGTACCCAGGGAGTCTACATTGAAGTGTGCAGAGATAAATTGAGATGCAGGATTTACGCAATAATCTTGTAAAGGTGACTGCTGTATTTTGAATTACCACTTTTTTGTTGCTTAGAGAACTTATTAATCAGTCATGTAATTATTAGAGTTTGCCCGAAGGACAGACTGAGTAAGCTCTGCTTAGAAACTGATTTTCTTGACAGCCAAGGTTAAGTTGCAGATATGTACTGCAACTCAATATCTGCAAAGGATTAGCCTTTACATTGTTATTCTTCCTTCATTATATTAAAGGTCATTTGCCAATTGTCACTCTTACAAAATGAAGAGAATCTACACATTACTTAAAAAAACATTTGCTCAAGAGAATATGCTCATAAGGACAAAATATTTGCCACAGGCTAATAGTAAGGTATTGTACTGACCTGTGTTGCATTTGCTAGTCAAAACACTTAGTAGGTAGAATTAAAGTAAGCAAAGGTATTTTGATATATACTACATTTTGAACATGGAATGGCTATTAAAAATTCTAGATTTCATAGACTTGAAAAGAAAGGATTATCTTCAGCAGATCCATATGACAAGACTAAAATTTAATATTTAGTGCCTACTAAGCTTATATAATGCAGAAATACCAGGAAATTGACAGTATATTGGATAAGCTTTAGTTTTGCAGAAACTTACTGCATAGAAACACAAATAACTCCCAAATAGCACCTAGTAATTTATTCCCTTACAAAAGGATTAATTTGCACTGGAGGGATAATGGAAATAAATGAAGCTGCATGTTGTTGCCTCACTGTCAATGTATGTGTTGAAAGTCAATAAGAGTTTCTCGTGAAGGTCTGATTATAAATGTCCATGTAGGAACTGAAGAGCAGGAAACATTTCTAAAAATTCTGATCCTTGTTTAGATACCTGTTAGCATGAAAAGGTACTTGGGGAAATGGATTGGTTTTAGTATAACAATGTATATTTGAAGCTGTGACTTCTCATCAGATCAGTTTAGAGAAGAGAATAGAAAATCAAAAAGAATAAAGACAGTAGTTTCATGGGGTAGGAGCTGTGGAGCTCAATGCAAGACAGAAAATAGTGAGAAAAGGTGATACTTTCACATCCAGACATAATTGGGATATAATTTGCAATTGGGAGATAAACACTTGAGTCATTCCCAGCTATCTGGAAACTCCCTGTGGTAGTGTGACTCAGAAATTAAGGCATTTGCAAGTATTTCCATGGCAATATACTCCACAATTTTTATTCATATCTTGCAGCAGTGCATAGAGTTCCTCAGAAAGGCAGAGGCTGTAGCAAAGAACAGGTAACTTTGTCAGTCCTGTTACTAATGTCTGCAATAACAGACATTAGCATTTGGTGTCAAAGACTTCCCCCCCATTTTTGGGGTACAGGCTCTTAAATTGGTAGAAAGGTCTGGTTTTCGAAGCAAAGTGACTTTTCAGATATCAGCTATAATGGCATTTTTTAAAAAGCCGGGGAAAGAGGTAGGAAGGAGATGTAAATAGAGGTAAGTAGAATAGAGAAGAGCAAATGATTACCAAGTTCATCTATTATAGCTGACATAAAGACTCCTGCCTGTTTTGGACCATGAAGTTCCTTCCCTCAGAGGAAGGCCTAGGATGGAATGAAAAGAAATAAAACAAAAAAAGGAAAGGATCATTTTACGTCTGACTTAAAAATAATGATGTTTCAGCAATTTGAGAGTTATAGCTCACTGATCCTTAAACTATTTTTGACACTTCAGTGGTGTATTGATTCAAAAGTTGTTACATGGGAAGGAAGATATATAAACCTACAGAATGGTTGGTAAATTGATGAATAAAATAATTACCATGGATTCATGGGCTTTTGAGGACTTCTAGCTGTGTTGCAAAATGAGATTCTTTTACCAGAAAATTCTTCTTTAAAAGTTCTAGTTGCTATTGCCAAAATCTCTGGTCTGTCACAGCAATTAGACACCTGCATATTGTGTATGTGATTATTGAACTGAACTGGAGTTATCCTGGACTTCAAAACTCCTGACATGTCTGTGCTATCTGTGAGAAAACAGGACTAAAACAAAGACATGCCAAGAGGTTTAGAAAGGTTTTGAAACCCTTCCAGTAGGTGTGCTTTTTGTATGTGCTCTTTCAGAAGCAGAGAATATTCTGAGTCATTCTTGTTACACCGATGATGTAATTTAGAAACCAAATGTGCCTTTCTTTACCTCCCTTTTACCACTCCTTTAGCAGACAATTCATCACAAGATGAAAAATGTGTAGTGTATTTTTCTCTTCTGAAAAATGTTGTCTTTGGTAGCAGAGGGGAGAGCAGGGGCCATGAGCCATGAAGAATAAAAGCGAGGAGCAGAAATGCTTTCAACACATGGCCATCTTTATAGCATGGGTTTTGCAAAGGAAGGGGAAAAAGGTACCGGCATAACTCTTTAGAATTCACTGCAGGGATGAATGAGGGGCACTGAGCTTAGGTTTGGCATGTTTAGATTCTGTCAAGTTATTTTGACAAATCTAGCCTAGGTTGTCTCAAATAGTCTCTTCAGAAAACATTACACAGTTAATGTGTGGGACTTTTTTAAAGGTCCCAGCTGTACTTTACAGATGGAAGTGTGGTTGGGTATATCAGCTCAATAAAGAATGATGATTTACTGCTTTGGGTGACACTCTGCACTGAAGGCTGTTGGCTGCCTTCAGAAAGGCTTTTGCAGTTCCTTCCTCCGTAATCTGTTCAGCGCTTCAGGTAATAGGTGACAGTAATTACTATAGGTAATAGTAATTATAGTGACAAGAAACTCTTTCATACTAACTGTAGCTATGACTACTAGCAGTTATCACCAATGCTTGGTCTGGAGAAAGTGAGCCTGCATTTAGCTAGTGCCACATGGTTCAGTTTGAGTAAATTGGGTGTTACAGAGGTAAAATATTAAATACATTTTTCCTAGTACACCAGCTGCCAATTAGGCGTCTGGTGGTTTTGACTTAATGCAAGAAGGGGGAGATGATTCTGCTATTGGCATAACACAAGCATGTGAACTCATTAGTTTAAAATGTTTGTATATTTAATAGCTTGATTGTCTTCATAAAACATTAGTGGAGACAGACTAGGTTTTTTTCTACAATTTTGCTAAAATTTACCTTGGTTAAATTGTAACAACATTATAACATTAACATTATCACAGTAAAAGTAAGTGCATGCAGATTTACCAACACCATGAAAAGTTTAAACTGGTAGGTTAGAAATGTACAATTTGGGTACATTAGAGAAGAGCATTTTGAAATGAGAGAGAGGAGGAGACAGTGGTTCTCTAAAATGTTTCATGGATGTTAGAAAATTTTATTTGTTTTCTGTTACGTTATCTTTGGAAATTCCTAATATATTATTTTCTAAAATTCAAGGTTTTCTTCATACTCTTTCTGACACTTGACTCTATTTTTGTAGTCTTGCACATGTTTAAATGTGTGGTTCTTAACCTGCATGCACTTTGTGAAAAAGTAGAAAATCACACATTTAAACCCATGACTATTTGAAAAATAGTTGCAAGTAGTAACTAAATATATTGTGTTTAAAATTTTTATAATTATATCTAAGTATGTTATAATAATTTTCTTTAATGGTTATGAAAGAGGATATGGATTTGATTTTTTGTAAACACTTTACCACCACTCCAAACTAATGAGTATTTGAAATGATTAATTAGCTATTGATAGAAAAATGGTATCACTGTGAAAGGAAATGGTTTTATATAAGAAAATGAGATTTGGTATCTTGTTTTCTATGTCTACACTGTCACAATGACTGAATAAAATATAGAATTCATAGTAAGAATAACTGAGCCCCAAATTTATAACATCTTTTTAGTGCACATACGTGTGGTAAATTTTATGTAGGTGGATTTTGTAGCCCCTCTGCTGAAAAGAGTTTCTTGTGATGACTTGTGATCTTATTAAACAAAAGATAATAGCAGCAGTGTTTTTTAAAAATTAATAGAATTGTTTTCATGGTTGCCCCAGATGTTACCCATGTCTTCAAAAGGGAAGAATTAGTTTGCATTTGATAATGACTGGTCACCAAATTAGACAGTAACATGTTTTTTACTGAATGTAGGTTTTTGTATCCAGAACTGCAGGTTATAAAATACAGCTTTTCTAAAGGATGATGAAAAGGAAAAAGTCTTCCTTTAAACCCTTTGGCTTCAGTAAGCTTTAGATTAAACCTGTGGGTAAGTGCAAAGGAAAAATGTATGCTGAGACTCTGTGATGAATTAGGTAGCTGAAGACCATCACATGTCTGGATGACTGACGTGTTGCAGTGCTTAGCAAAAGAAGACACCTCTTTGAAATGAACTTATGTGACCTGAGAAATTTATTTATGGGAAGAACAAATGAATGTGAAGAATGAGGTCATTCTGCTGCTGTCAGGGAAGCTAGAGCATCCATGAACCTGAAAGTAATGATGAACATAACTCAGAAGGTTTTGTAAAGATAAGCATTCAACTGACTAGAAAGCAATAAGAGCAGAGGTGCACTGAAATTTAATGGAACCTATTTCAAAGTTCAGAAATGCATTTAGATTGTGCTGGAGTTGCTCAAGTTCAAGACTGGTTAATATGAAAGAGTTGTTTCATTCTTCCTGATAAGGAAGGCATACAATTTGCAATGCAGTGCCACTCTAAAAACTTGGAGGATTTAACTATGCATTAAAGAGGATATAAAGGGGAAATAACGGGCAATAGCATGCATGCTTAAGTGCTCTGTTGAATGTGCTTGATGTTAGGTCAATATATTTGTAGGGGCCAATCCTCATTCAAATATTTCTACCCTGTGCATTTTGCCATGGGGAATTTGTTAAGACTTCCTTCTGTTGAGTGTTGTGATACAAATTATGGATTCTTTGCTCCCCAGTTTGAATCCATAACCATGTACCAGCTGGCTAAAACTGGGTAAGATAAATGAAGAGTTATTGCTAATTAGCTGCAACAAGCTTTAGTCTTAATGTGATCTTGTGCTAAAATAGATGACTGGGCTTTCTCTGGAGGAAAGAATAGGCTGGTCACCATGCTCTGTATACTCTAACAAGAGGAATTTGCAGTAAGCATTTGTGCTGTTCTTGGTTACTGTCATGTTCTTGCCACTATAGAGCTATAGAGCTAGCATGATCTCATCTGCAAATGGGGATTGTGATTGGAAAAGCTCTGAAAGACCCTTCTTATTACTGCAGTTTTAGGTTGTACTGTGAATTTTGCATAGCCAAATTTCAGTGTTAACATCGGAAAGTTGATGCTCTGTCATTTTGTTCTCTCTAGGCAGGCTATGCCCTTTAGTAAATTATTAAATCTGTCTTTTAGTTCAAAGGGAAATTGTATTTACCTCATATTCTCATTAATAGATCCTCCTGTCTATTAGGGAAGATATTATTTTCTTTCCAGGCAAATGTCTCTGTCTAAGACAATTACCTGGTTTCTGTTATCACAATATCTGAACAGCCCATATCATAACTGCAGTTATCTTCGGCGTGCTTATATTGCTTGCCTTTTCCCTCAGTTACTTAAAAAGTATAACCCACAGCAGAAGCAGGGTGTTGACTCCAGAGCCCCAGAATGCCAGTGTGTGACTCTAATGAGATGTTTCTCCTTTAGAAAACTAACAATATAGTGCTCAGTCATCCTTGCCCATATCCTTTTCTTCAAGGAGCTTGTTGGCATAGTGGGGGATGTCATATTTATTTCTAATATTCTGGTGCACACCTGATTGTTTTTTAATTTTTTTTTCATACTCTCTGATACAGAAGTAAAAGTATTAATTCAGTTCTGAGGGAGACCTGCACAAAAGTGGCAATGATGGTAACATAACTGAGGGTACTGAATGAACGGCAAACTCATCTGTAGAAGTGTATTTTCGTCCTCAGTACCTTTATTGATGAACTAATCAAATTGGGCAGCCTCCCAATTCCCAGAACAGACAAAGAAACTTTGAAAAGAATGAAACGCTGCCTGTAAGCTCAGAGGAATGCACACTGATTAAATCAGGTTAAGACAGAGGCTTCTGCACAGCCATTTCATCTGTTCCCAATTATGGGAGGTACTTGGAACAAGAGGACCTCCCAAAAATTGCAAGGAAACCCTGCATATAGGTCATATACACTTATTTTTTACCCTTTCCCTCTTTACATTTCCTTGACACAAAACGCTTTGTATTTTGAAGAGTCACTTCATATTTCAATAAAAATCAATAAGAGAGATCAAAATCCAATTTCTTACTGAGATAACATTGTTGATAATTGGATGGTTGTGACCTAATGTCTCCTTTTATATATGGGGTCATGAGAACACATATGATGGTTGCATTATTATTTTAATGAGTGGAAGTGTTCAGAGTAACCTGAGAGAGACAATTTATACTTGGAAGCTGAAAGTACTGAAAATTTCATGGGAACCATTCCTAGATCTCCAAGCCAATTTTATGGGTGCAGGGTTCTCAACTGTACTTGTCAAGCCAACTTAGACTTTACTAAGTCAGTCCTTTTTCATAAAAAAATGTAATTATGCTTATCAATCTGCTAATTAAGATGAACTTACTTTTTCTAGCAGTGGGACATTTTCTCCCCAGACACATGCTAATTGCTCACTCAAGAAAGCCTTTTACAGTTTAAAGATTTGTTTATCACCCTTTCATCTGAAGATTCCACTAGCTTTTTTGGTTTGCTACATTATGATCTTTATGCAATGACTAGAGGTGAAATAAGCAGTACAGTCAAAACAGTCATCATGGTCATTTGTCCTTTGCTGTGGCTGTGTCCAAACACATAACCTAGAATGACATTAAAGGCCTAGCTTTAATGTTGATGAAGGATGTGAAGGATGTGAAGGATGTGAAGGATGTGCATAGTTAGCTAATTATGTTAAATGGAATTACTTTCTATAGATTGCCTGTGAGTTCCATGTCTTTAGAGGGAAAGAAAATGTTGTCCCTCTTTGTAAGCACGTGCCTTTTGATGATATCTGTTGAGGGTGTTACAGATAAATACATTCTGTAATGAAGAATTTAATAATTTTAATCTTTGAGGACATGTACTGATAATCAATAAGGATAATATTTTCTCTGGAACATGCAGAGAAGATATGCCTTGACTTTTGTAAGAATAATTGAAAAAATAAAATAGGCTTGTATCTTACACTTTTGTCAGGTCTGAGTGCTGCTGTATGAAATCTTCCACTTTAAAATATTTTTAATTTTATTTCAGTCAAGCATAAAAATGCTTGACTGAAAGTTGTGGACGGTGTATCTTCTGTGTTTCTGGAGCTATGGAAGCAATATTAGAGAAGTATTTCCTTTGAAAATGCATTTAGATTTTTAAATGAGGTTACTTTGTTAAAGGACATAACCCTTTGAGGTTTGTTTAGCACAAATATTTGTCCAATGAAGCATAAATATAGTTATATTTTTTAAACGTTATATTAGCCACATTACAGAAAAAAAAGTTGGAATTCATTGAGTAAAAGATGAATGAAAATAAATGCACTTTCATGAATATTCCTATGCACTATAGTTAGTTAGAGGATATGTAAATATTAACAGGACCAAAAATGTGTGTATGTGGGGATGACCCACAGTTACTTCTCTCTATAGATGCATGTCCTAGTTTATGTTTGTGTCTGTGGCTGTAAATCTCATTAAATCTATTTTCCTATAATTATTAATTGGTAAAACTATATTATTTCTATGTTTAGGAGAATTTTGGGAGTGTGCTATTCGCTACCCTCTGGATGATATCCAGCTTTTAATTACCATGACATCTAGACTTACTGTGATGTGGTTTGGACAACATGGTACTTAACATTTGCAGCCATATGGTGTTCTTCATAGGTCAGCATTCCCAATATTGCTGTTTCTTATGGAGTACCGGATGATGTAAGTACTGGTGGGAAATTCCAGGGCTTGACATAGGTTAGGGCACAATTGGCAGAAAAAGGTGATACATGCCGTAGTCTAACCAGGACGCTGTCTCCTCTAAGGCTCTTGACCTACACTTGTGAAATTGTTCAGAGACTTTGATAGCCAGGAGACACTGTATTTTTCATTCATTATCTTCTCAAATTACAATTTCCTTGAATATAGGAATTGGTTTTCTGCTTCTTAATGCTGAGGTAGTTTTTCCCTAGCTAAGATGAAAGAGTGATAATTCTATCATCACACTTGTGATGTGCACTGGAGTGCAGTATGATATAGTTGCAGACAGAGGAAGGTAAATATAAGTGCAGTGCTCTTGAGAAACCATATGCCTTGATGGGTTTGATTTTGTTGTCCAAGTAATACCTTTGATAGAAAATTACTCTGTATTACAATGATATCAGTCAGCTCATTATAGATGAAAGCACAGATTGGAGTCATTAGAGAAACATATGGGGGTTTGCCCGGCTTTAATGAAAAATGGTACCAATTGAAAAGTTGTTTGTAGAAGTATATTTTAACAGGATTATTTTCATATGTTTCCATTTGCAACTTTTCATTATACTTTTTTTCTAATTATTTATTCAAGATGGTGTCTAGTTCTAGAACATCTGAACATCTGGAACATCTAGAACAGTTTAAATCATCTGGATTATTTAAAAACAAAGGGCAAGTAAATGCCACATACTTCTATAAAAATTAAAGTAGTTGTTTATATCAAATTCCTGTGAGAAGATGTAAATGTTTGAAACCCGGACCAGGTTTCTAATTTCCGCTTTGACTTTGCACCTTCTGTAAAGTCACTCATCCTATGCATTTATATTTGTTTCCTGCCTCAGAGCTTATATATTCATGTGTGTATGAATGATGTGATTGCTTTGCAGAACTGTGCAATATAGGGGTGTTGCATATCAGAAGTATATGTCCTGAGAGAATATTTTCTAATATGCCTATTGCACAGCAGGGTTATGTGTTCAGAAAATCATTACTCTTTTTGCCACAAGGCTTCTTCATCTTCAATGAATAAACATTTCTTAGAAAATTTTGTGTTTTAAAATCTTTTATGCTTTGGTGATAATGCTTCTGGATTGATCTGATAGGCTATTATCCATAATTCTTGATCTTATGAGGCACACAACTGAACAATAAAAAATTGTGGACAGGACCTCAAAAATAATTTCTGTAACAATAACATGGGTCTTATATTTCTTTTTACAAATATTTTGTTCTACTTGTTCACTAATGGACAGAAGTGACAGATGTTCAAAGTGTGGTCATCCAATTCAAAATCCCTTTTCTTCCTCATTGCCACATCCTGTGATACTGAGTTTCAGGATCTAGATATGTTAAATGAAATAACTCTCTTGTTTGTTTTAAACCCACTATCTAACAGTTTAATCTGATGCAGCTAAATCTGATTTGTATTTTCATATGGAGAATAGCACTAATGACCTTATTCTTCCTGTTGCTTATGGTTTTATAGACTGCTGTAAAATCATCCCTTGATCATACCATGTATCTCTAAACCAGATTGTGCAATCTTAGTCTATTTAGTTTTATTTATATTAGAGAGGTTTTGTACCTTCCACTGATTCCAAAAAAATGTTTGGAGAAATATTATCTTTTCCTTACTAATGCAGTGCTTGTAAATCTGCTGTCAGAGCAGAGAGATGATCCAATGTTATGTCAATGCTAATATTCTTGCATTCTGCCCTGCCCTTTTGGCCCACTTTCTTCTTGCAAAGTGCTAGTTCATATAGATGTAGACAACATCAGTGTTATGTGTTTTTTCCATTACTTAATGAATCAGTCAATCTCACACACACATATGCACATGAATTTGGCAGTTTCTTGTGATATGGTTGCCTCAGTGCAGAAATTATACTTCAGTTTCAAACCAAAAAATATTGATGGTAACCATTTTATTTCATTAAATATGTTGTTCAGTGCTGAAGTGACTAGCTATTTGTCTGTTAAAATGTTCTTTCATTCATCAGTTCTTTGCTTGATTATTATCTAGGTTTCTACTATAACTTTTATCTGGGTGCCATTGCATGCAATTACATTTCCAGAATGAAGAATATTTTTCTGTTCTTGTAATGATGGATTTCACTGGATATTATAAATAAAACTTTTGACATAAATTATTATTCTCTCTGTACATTGACCTTCTGTGATATGTTTTGCTGGGTAGGTTTAGTTTGAAACAATGTTTTTCTGAGACTACTCTCTCATTTTAATTCTTTTGTTATTCAGACCAAAAGATTTATTAATGGGGATCATACTATAAGAAACTATCACTACATGTTTGAAAAGAGCTCTCTGCAGAATCATACTTATCATTTAAGTAGAGCTATTTCATTAGAAGTTAGTGAATCTTTTAATAAGGTCAAGTATGTATCTTTTTACACTATTCAAATAATGCTTATATTTTAGTTGTCTTTCTTCTGTCTGTTCTTATGCTGTTTTATATTAGTGCTTTGCGTTTTCCCGCTGTATCCTTCATATTATTGCCAGTCTCCTTCATATTATCTATTTGCTCTGCTCCTTCATTATCAATGATATCCACACTCTGAATTTCCCATGTAAACTTCTCTATAGGACATAGTTTTGTGTCAACTGAGATTTTAACATAAATCTTGATAATGATTTATGGATAATGAAACCATACTTTCTCATTTTGTGTAATGTTTTACATTAGATGTTTTACTGCTGTAGGTGTGCATTAATGTTTATTTGAATCTTTTGCATATTCATATTGTCCTGTGTTGAGTATAATTATTACTGTCTAGACTGAAATGTTCTGCTATGGGGTATCTATTGTATTTATTTTCAGTAAACTGCATAAATTGATTAAAATGCATGGTGTAGGTGTGGAGGGTATAGTGAGCTATGTTGTTGAAAAGTTGTGTAATTAAAGAACGAGTGGCACATAGATAATATTTCACAGCACATACTTCTAGAATTTGGATTTTATTTTATGAAAATATTTATCAAGTCATAGTAGATTTTGCATTTGGCCTTGGTGTTACAGAGAGGCTGATATATATTGCTATAGAATGATAAAGGGAAATTTTGAACTGTTCACTTCATCGACAGTTGTCCAAGAACTAAAGACCTCAGTGAAACTGAGAATTTCCTTTGAAAATTCATTATATGTTCCTGCTACTTGTTTGCAGTTTCCACAGCTCTCATTGATTTTGATTCCTGGTGAGAACTCATACTTAGTGTGTACAAGGAATTCAGTAGTGGTATTATCTGTGAAACCTTAGGGGCTCAGAAGGACTTACTCCAAGAACCATATGCTTGTCCGAATGCTGCAACTTGAGCTAAACAAAGTTTTCTAATAGAATTAGCACTCAGCACAAACACAGAGGAGGAAAGAATGAGATATTTTAATGTTCATTTTGACCTCTGGGAACTGAGAAGAGCTAATGTACAACAATCTTTTAAGTCCACCAGTGATAAGTAGTTACAAATGGGGTGTAAAACACAGCATCTGTTTAACATAGCAGAACACTGCCAAACTGTTGAGGACAAATAACTTCCCTTGCTCTAGTCTGGAATATATTGAACAGCTTGAGCCAAAGAACAATCAGTTTATTGGCAGGGGGTGGTAAAATGTAATTGGCTTTCCCCTTATATAAATAAATAGCTGAAAGGAATACAGTGGCATGGGTAAAGGGGGAAAAAAAAAAAAAAGCAAACCCAAAGAAAAAAACCCTTATTAAAACATACATTGTTTTATATCCATCGGTATAGAGAGTAATACCTAACACTGTCTAAAAATGAGACAGATTCTGAATATATTAAAAAAACCTCAACCAAAACCCAACCAAATATCTTGAAATAGGTTAGTTTAGTTGCAGTTGCTACCCACACTCGGATGCAGTGAAGAAATGGGAAATGATGCTAAAAAATTGCCAACTCTGACATCAGTGAGAGGAAGATGGTGATTAACACACCACATGTCACACTAAAATGGTAGTTTTGCATTGAGGATGAATCACAGGGCAACAATGTGTAACTTGCCTTTTATCCACTGAGTGAAAGGGATGAAAGGAGTAAGAGAAAGTGAAGACAAGAGCCGGTGAATATTGCAAGGACAGAGAATAGCCACTAAACTTTTGAGGAGTGAAAAGGACAGAGCAGTTTTCCTAGTTTTTCTTTCTTGCTGACATTGGGTGAAGAATTCTAATGTTCATTTAATTTAGTCTTTAAACTTATCAGTTTTCCCTGAAACAAATAATGGTCTTGTAATATATTAATCATAATTTATACTGTTATTATACTGTGAAAGTTTTGCTGAGAGAGTATTGTCATTTTATTCTTCACAAATATGGTGGTGTTTTTTCTCCAAATAGAAACCTTTATACATTGCAAAAGCAAAGTTAATAGTTCTCTGTACACATCTGAGAGAGTTACATGTAAAGCCCTCCTCTCCCTTTTATACATTCCTTCTTCCCTTTGACTGAATTATTAATTGATCTTTCTATGTATGGAATGTTTTTCTATACATATCTCTGACTTATTTTTTGCAGGTGCTTGGATCATAGCATAAATCATGTTGCAAGGGACCTCAGAAGGTCTCTAGATCAACCACCTGCTCAACACAGTGTGAGCTCTGAGATCAAACCAAATTGCTCAGAGCTTTATCTGGTCTGGTCTTAAAGACATACAAGGATGTTGATGGCAAAACCTCTCTGGGCAGCCTGTTCTGCTACTTGGCTGTTTTCATGATAAAAATACTTTCTTTACACCCAGTCTGAACCTCTTCTTATACCCATTGTCTCCCATCAAGTGACACTGTAAAGAGTCTGGCTCTATCCTGTTGATATCCTTCTCTCCTGTGTTGAGCAATTGACTTTTCTACTCTTTGTCACTTTTAGTAAGCATGAGTCTTAAAAACAGCTTTACTGCCTTGCACTTGCTTCTTTTAATCTTTTTTGAAGTATCTGCCACTTTGTAGGCACTACCAAAAAAAACCTGAAACACTGCAGTCTGAGCAAAGGTGACCGCTCTTCTATCTGCACTGCCTTCCTTTCTGACCAGTGACTTAAGTTGGTCACATTGATACTTGTGCAGTGGTGCCTTACATTAACTTAAAGAAGAACATTTGAGTTCTTCTTCTGTCAGGCCTAGCTCAGGCATATTTTCAACTGGACAGTTACTATTATCTACTTTTGTGCTACCTGATGAATCTGCCCTAAGCTTGTGATGACCTTTGAGTAATAGTAGGGCAAACAAGCTCTAGACAGAAAAAAAGCATTGACTGATAGTGAAGACATTTATGCTTTGCTATATTTCCACACAAATGAGGGAAATAGTCATAGAAATGTCTTGCCCAAGGTCACACAGGTGTGAATTGAACTTAGCTCTTCAGACAGTGACACTTTCCATGTGTGTATCACGACTGAAATCAAGAAACCATGAAACTGGAGGCCAGGATGTCTCTTAGGGGTGTTTGTTAAAATAATTAAACAAAAGAGGGGCTCTCAAGATTAGTAATGTCATTTATGAATCTCTTTTTCCTCTGGTTATTATGACAAAAATTTGTTACTATCTGACAGCTGTTTGGCTCTTTATGTTCAATAATGTGACGGGTCTGGCTGATGACTTGTGGGCAACTGTCCACACCCTGCAGCTGGCACTCCCTTACAATCATTCAGTAAGGCCAAGTTTTGTATGGGTGTAGATGTACCCTTGTGCTTAAATCTGTCCTCTTGTGGCCGTGATTTATGTAATTTGGCTCTCAGGGCTGTGGAGGCAGCTTGCATTGTTACTACCCATGCTGTACTTGTCTCTACTTTAACGGAGTGGTTCAATTTCCATGGCTGTATTAGTCTGGCATCTTTCTCAAGCACAATAAAAATTCCTTGAAGATGCCACATGTGCACTTTTACTTAATTACCAAAACAGTATTTCTCAATTAAAAAAAAAATAATTAACTGACTTCTCATATAGTGTGATTTGACAGAGTGTGCAGGCAGTTAGTAATTAGTCACAAAAATCAAAGGGGCTTTATTTTTTTATTGCTTATATCTGCCATCTACTGCTCTAAATCTTGGTCACATAATTTAGTGTAATGCCTATACTTCCTTTGCCATTCTGGCAAAGTGCTTGCCAAAAGGATTAATGAACCTGGAAGGAGGAGTACATTAAGGCAGGCCTTTTACTTTACTGGCTAGCAAGCTTAGGCTAGTTTGGGTATCTCTACATAACATTATATTATGTGGTACAGACAGACTAGGATACCTCTAAAGAATAACTTTTTGTCACTTCAGACCCTTGGTCTTCTTGTGGTTTGGCTTGGTTTGATATTCTGCTGACAAGGGATGTGAGTTAGTCAGTGTATGATAACCTTCTTGAACTTTGGAAATCTGAATGTTTAGGTCTTGCTTGCAACTTTAGTATCAGATCATCTTCACATGACCAGACAAGTAGGGAAGAAAGATCAGCTGCAGAAAGCTCTTTTTCTTGCATGTTTTGAATGTGTTTGGCCTTCCTGCCCTTGAAAGCTTCTATTTTAGATATTTTCCTTAAAATTCCATTATGTCTGAAGTAAACTGAGGGGGAAATCCTTCAGTCATAGCACCCTAAAATTACCTCAGCCCTTCTCCAAACCAGCCTGTGTAGCATCTAGAAGAAGTCCTAGGAAACCCAGAGAAACTGTTGCATATAGTGCACACAACTGTTAAACCTGAACAATGCAACAGGTAAGCACTGACAATAAACACCTCTTGCTTGTCATATTATAAAGAGAACTTTCCTGAAAAGAGGAAATGTGGTTTCAAAAATTAGTTCTTAGAGTTTTGAAATAGGGACTTGTCTATCCCACATATGTACCCTGCCCTACTAAATATGTGGAGCCTCTTCTGTCTTAAATCACCATGACTGGAAAAAGCTCAACATTTTTCAATTAAATATATTATGAAAAGTGACAATTTTTTAAACAAAGAAAAATTCTGAAAATAAAAATTATACTATTGCTGGTAAGGAATGCTAGTCTGTGAAACTAATGTTAATAAAACATGAAATCAATACTGCATAAGGTGATGGACATTTAAGATCCATTTGGTAGCTTTTATACACTTGGCAGTTTTTAATCCTAGAGTCTGACTATCACCCCATACTATGCATTTATAGCATGGTATATATCTATCTAAAAATCTCCCGGAAGTGTTAAATGGACATATTTTTTCCTTCACAGCAATCCTGAATATGTACATTGTGGTAGTGCTGAGACCTGTCAAACTGCTATGCGGTCTGCCTGGAGTAGGTGAAGTGAATGCACTTCATGGTATATAATGCTTGTGAGCTATTTTTAAAATGGAAGCTATTCTATAAATGTTTTAGGCATAATTAGAATATATTGGGAGAGAACTCCCTATGGAAATAAGCACAGAACCTGACTGGCTGGTGCAAGCTTTCCAAGGTGATACCTGCCACAGATATATAAAAGGTATAAAGAGCTCAGTCAGCTTTCAAGGTAGGTGAAATAAGCAGCTGCAGGTGATATGGCTTGCAAAGAAAGAAAGAAAGAAAGAAAATTTGCCCTGCTGGCACATTTGCTGGCAATGAATATTTGCTGCTAAAATTGTTAAAATGTTAAAGATAATCTTTCTAAGCCTTTACAAGACTTGGAAAACTAATAGGGGAGAGAAGGAGAACACACCCAGAAATAAAAGTCTTCCTAGCAGCACCTGTTTCAACCCACTTTTGCAGAATTTGTGGAGAAAAAGGAGAAGAGTGGGCTTAAGTAGCTGAATGCACATTTATACATGTGTCCTGGTTTAAAGTAGAACAGAACCAACCTTTCTGTTCCATAATTTTGTTCCTAGTTAGGCCTCTTCTGACTCTCTGAAATTAACAGCATATTGTGCAGAAAACTGTTCGTTCTCAGAGTGGTAAGACCTGTGTTTATAGTCAATGCCAAGGATCGGTATGCAGAGGGACACCTGCTTATACTTACTGCTCTAACAACCAAGGTCAGCTAACTTCGTTATATGCCCCACGGAAGGGTTGGAACCAGAAAAGCATAGAGGGGTCCCACCTGCAGGGAGGAGCAGACAGGACAGGTGACCCAAAACTGACCAAGAGGGCATTACATCCCATCTGCGTCATGCTCAGTATAAAAGCTGAGGGATCAAAGGGTCAGCCCTCTTTCTTCAATGGCTGACATCTGAGGAGGACCTGTCTGTTTATCTGCCTTTAATACTGATCTGTGCATTCTAGATCTGGAATACAGTTCCCACCCATCACTGAGTCCAGATGGGGACTTCCCCATGCCTGCTGGTGATGTCATCCTGGGAGCCTGTCATGATTTTGTATATATTGTATATATTTCATTATTTATTATTTTATTATTGATATTTCATTAAAGTAGTTTAGTTGCTTCTAAACTCATAAATTACTTTATCTCTCTTCTTCCATTCCTTGGAGTGAGAGGTGGGGGAGAGCATCTGTTGCACATCATCGGTCAAACCGACCTAAACCATGACACTATGGCTTGTTAGCTTTATCAAACCAACCAGATACGGATGAAAGACACCCAATGAAAACAGTATTTATTGCACAGGTAGAAAGAAATTGTGTGCAGAAGGAGTAGTGCCTTACCCTCTTTCCAGATAACAGTATTCAGTTTTAGCTAAATGGAATACACATTTGTTTGATACAAAATAAGGAAAAACAGGACTTGATTTAATTAATTTATCTGGTGTAGAAATCTAGAATCTTCTGTACGATTTTATCTTAGGACTCTAGCATCTTCCTTGGGTAGAAATGGAGTGGAGTGTAAATGTGAAATTGTAGTGATCTAAAATTGTTGGGGAATGGTTGCAGGATCTTGGGCATGTTTC